>JAPDDN010000239.1:0-65000 GCA_027422405.1 Ptychobarbus kaznakovi
CCTTTTTGACCTACATTTCACTACTCATTATACCCGTATGATTGTGTATGTGACAAATAAATAAAGAACCTTGAACCTAAATCCTTGTAATCAAAACCTGACTACAGTCCTATGGACATGTCATATACTGAGTCTGAGCAACTGGACCAGTGTTATTACAGCTTTCAATCATATGTTCATTTTAGTCAAGGTTATAGTAATTTTATTTTTTTTTGGATAGTTGGACATATAAATATATATTATAAGTCTATGCATTTGGACAAGTGTTATTATATAGTTTTAGGTTGAGTTATTTTACTACAAGTTAACCTAAATGGAAATAAGAAAAGTTGCCTTGGCAGCTAGCTTATTTTATTAACACAGTTTTTAATAGTTTTAGTTTCTGAACTCTGAATAGTTTCTTATGCATACGTGATCACACTGAACTAATGATGAAGTCACATTGAAATCCAGTTCTGAAAGAACATGAGAATCTGTGGTTCACTGATTTAACATGAATGCATTTTTACAGATGAATAATACTGACACCTCACAACTTTTGTTCTTTACTGGACAGTCATATATCAGACACACTTTCCTGTAATGACCGTTGTTGGGTGACGCCCAAATAAAGTCATTCATGTAGCAGCACAGAGACACAGAGAACAAATATCTGATGACAAAGACATACAGCACAGCTGATGGTTTATATAACAACAACACAATGTACATGACAATAAAACTACACAAGTTATGAAAGAAACAAAACTAAACGTGTCGTGCATGACAATGTGTGTACAGTACACACACACACACACACACACGTCACACACGTCACACACACACCACACACACACACACACACACACACACCCACACACACACACACACACACACACACACACACACATACACACACAACACACACACACGTCACACACACACACACACGTCACACACACACACACACACACACACACACACACACACACACACACACACACACGTCACAACACACGACCCCACACACACACACACACACACACACACACACACACACACACACACACACACACACACCCACACACACACACACACACACACACACGTCACACACCACACGACACACACCACACACACACACACACGCACACACACACACACACACGTCACACACACACACAACACACACACACCACACACACACTACAACACACACACTCACACACACACCACACACACACACACACACACACACACACACACACCACACACACACACACCAACACACACACACACACACACACACACACACACACACACACACACACACAGGAGTCTTCCAGTCGGACAGATGTGGGGAGAATGTGACAGTGTTTGAGTCATTTAGGATGTCACTCCACAAGATCTAGTCATCTTACACGAGGACATCAAGCTAATTTTCATATTTGAACCATATCTTCAAATGTTGTCAAAAGTGCTTACATTTAAATTAATCATTTGATACGATGCACTTTTATGTGCACACATGTTTTACAACATTTGAAAATATTGTCTTGATTACATCTATAATTACACTGTTGACATACCTTTACCCCTTAAACCAAACCATAGCACCAAACCTGCCCCAAACGTACCCGTGTCCCACCTCAATACCAGCAGAAGTGTTTTTCAGTTCAGCATGAACACAATAGGTACAATTCATTCTTTTATTGTTATTTAAATACATATTGACACCTAAAATAAAGTGGGACCGGCTTGTGCGTGTTAATCAAACAGGATGAACCCACACACACACAAAAAACATTACAGAAATCATCAAATATATTGATAACATCCACTGAGGATAGTTTTCTTAATTAAAAAAACATATAGAACAACACCCCAGCTATAACCTAAATACATTCTACGAACGGTTCATTAATATTCCCATTAAGTTATGAAAATGCTGATTCTGAATGTTTCACAAATATTCAAATTGTCCATAAAAATATTTTATTAAAAAAATGAATATATTAAGGGAATATCCCATTTGATCATTTAGTGTTATGATTATGAGAACGTTACTATTTAATGTTCTCTTGAAAATTCTGGAAAAATGTTGAATGAACAACTAACTAAAAGAAAAATTAATTCCATACACAAAGTATAAATGTTTTGAGAACATTATTAAAGATCGGGTAACTCTGAATACACACCCTGCATCACAAGACAAGGAAAAGAATCACAAGGGTGTATACAGTGCCTTGCGAAAGTATTCATACCGCAGCATTTTTTTCACGCTTTGTTATGTTGCTGCCTTATGTTAAACCACTTTAAAATACCCCCCCCCCCCGCCCGATCATCAATTCTACACTCCATACACCATAATGCTAAAGCAAAAACAGAATTGTCACAACTTCGTATTTATTTATTACATTTATTAAAATAAAAAACTGAAATAAGTACATTGCATAAGTATTCATAACCTTAACTAAATATTTAACTGAAGCCCCTTTACAGTCTCAAGTCTCTTTAGTTTGATGCGACAAGCTTTGCTCATCAGCGATGACAATTATCTGCCGTTCTTCTCCTCGCCTCTTCACCTCTCAAGCTCTTTCAGGTTGGATGGGGGCAGATGCACACTTACAGGTTTCTCCAGAAGTATTTGACTGGTTTAATCCCAGGCTGTGGCTGGGCCACTCAAGGACATTCACAGAGTTGTGTATAAGCCACTCTTGCTGTGTGTTTAGGTCCATTGTCCTGTTGAACCTTCTTCCCAGTCTGAGGTTCTGAATGCTCTGGACTGGGTTTTCATTAAGGCTATCTCTATATTTTGGTGCATTGAGCTTTTCTTCTACTCTGATGAGTCCTTCAGTCCCAGCCGCTGAAAAACAGCTCCACAGCATGAGGCTGCTACCAGCACTCTTTACTTTGGGGATGGTACTCTGCATGTGATGAGCAGTGTCTGCTTTCCTTCAAACATGATGCTTTAGAACTGAGGTTCATCAGACCAGAGAATCTGGTTTCTCGCAGTCTGAGGGTCCTTTAGGTGTGTTTTCACGTGTCTTCACTGAGCAGAGGACTGAGTTTGGCCACACCAGACTCCTCTTCCCCAGATCGGTGGAGTGTTGCAGTGATGTTTGTCCTTTTGTAAGTTTCTCCCATCTGCATATATGATCATGGAGCTCAACTAGAGTGACCATCAGGCTCTTGGTCACCACACTAATTCAATTCAAGATTATTTGTATAGCGCTTTTTTACGATACAATCGTTGCAAAACAGCTTTACAGGAAATTAAGTTTCCACAATATATTTAACTTACATTTATGCATATGCACTTATGGAAAAATGTGGTTAATTCTGTATATCTGTCTGAGGGTTGGCTTCCTCTAATGTTAATCCTGTGGCATAAACAGATAAATAAATAATAGACATAATTAGCGTAGCTTGTTCCATCCAAGCAAAAATGATTTGTTCAACCCAAGCTAAAGCATAATAATGTGCATTTGATCAGATATACCTGCAGTACAAGATTGTGAGATGCATTATATGAATGCTTGGCTAAAGAGATGTGTCTTTAATCTAGATTTAAACAGAGAGAGTGTGTCTGAACCCCGAACGTTATCAGGAAGGCTATTCCAGAGTTTGGGAGCCAGATATAAAAAAGCTCTACTTCCTACACAAACCAAAGCCCTTCTCCATCAGTTACTCAGTTTGGCCAGCTCTAGGACGAGTCCTGGTTGTTTCAAACTTCTTCCATTTAAGGGTAACAGAGACTACATGCTCCAGATGTGTGGCTTGACACAAACCTGTTTCTGAGCTCTACAGGCTGAAGTTCTTTTGACCTCAGGGCTTGTTTTTTGCACATTCTGAACATTTAGCATGCTTTTTTATACAGTGCATTCATTTGCATATATTAGCATTTTTTGTCATGTGTTGTTTGGGAATGTGTGTTAAACTGCGAGCCACAACCTAAACTGAGCCACACTGATTACACAGGAACGCATTATCAGCTATTAGACCTTTTATTAAGAAGTGTGCTTTTCCAAATTATTCCCATTCAATTGGTATTGAATTCACAGGTTACCTTCACTCGAAGTGTAGTAACATCTATAAGCAATGAATGCTCCTGAACTAAATTTCAATTGTTCCAGATAAGTATGAATACTTATGCAATGCAATTATTTATGTTTTTTATTTTTAATAAATTTGCAAAGATGTTAAAAACCTGTTCTTTGCTTTAGCATTATGGTGTATGGAGTGTAGATTGATGTGGGGAAAAGCAGTTTAACATAACAAAATGTGAAAAAAATGAAGGGGTATGAATATTTTTGCAAGGCACGGTAACTGATGGATTTTAAAACTTGAACATATTTTGAGCTTGTGTTAAACACAAACTTTTTTTCAGGCAGAAAATGTGAACTCCTTTCAAGGTTTTGGCCTAATCTTAATCCTGGATTTTGCCATTTTCTTCAAGTTTTCTTGACCAAACACATCTACTGTGGACTCTGTAATTGCAGAAGCATTAATGAACATCTGTTCTTTCCAGACCTCAAACACCGCCATCATGTCCAGCAAGCGAGCAAAGGGAAAGACCACTAAGAAGAGGCCACAGAGAGCCACTTCAAACGTGTTTGCCATGTTTGACCAGTCCCAGATCCAGGAGTTCAAGGAGGCCTTCAACATGATCGACCAGAACCGAGACGGATTCATCGATAAAGAGGATCTCCATGACATGCTGGCCTCTTTGGGTGAGTCTGACGGAGAGGAACCGACACTATTACAGCCTTCTATATCAAACTCTGACCTTTGCCTCGGTGTGTGTTACCTGTGCTCAGGGAAGAGCCCGTCTGATGATTACCTGGAGGCCATGATGAGTGAAGCTCCAGGGCCCATCAACTTCACCATGTTCCTCACCATGTTTGGAGAGCGGCTCAACGGAACCGACCCCGAGGATGTCATCAGGAACGCGTTCGCCTGCTTCGACGAGGAAGGATCCGGTAAATCAAAACAGCCTTAATATCAAGAGCTTGACCATCACAGAAAGTAGCAGAAAGGCCCAAACCGGCAGAAGTAAAAATAATAATATGTGGAATAATAGAAACAATAATGATGACTTTATAAAACAAATAATATTTATTTAGTGTTTGTTTGTTAATTTTCCACTTTTTTTTGCATTACCTTTTATTTTCTGTATTTAATTTTACCTTTATTTTTCATATTTATTGGTGTGTTATTATTTTCACATGTATTTATTTCCATATTTATTAAACTTTAATTTATTTTTAATTTCTGCTGTTTTGGGCCTCCATAGTATGGGGTGATTATTTATATGGAACATTTTAGTTTGATAAAATAAATATAGAAATACACACATGGAAATAAATAAATATACAAATAACACATAAACACACATAAGTTACAATAATAATAAATACACAAAATAATAAAATTAAAAGGTAATACAAATATAAATTCAGGACTAATAAGAAATAAAAACCCTTTAATTACATGGATGCTTATAACTCTTAAAGATAAAGGTTCTTTATTGGCATCAATGGTTCCACAAAGAACCTTTTCATTCCACAAAAGGGTCTTTACGGTGGAAAAATGTTCTTCAGATTATTAAAATGCTCTTCACACCAAGAGAAAATGGTTCTTTTAAGAACCGTTCACTGAAAGGTTCTTTGGGGAACCAAAACTGGTTCTTCTATGCTATGGCATCACCGTGAAGACCCCGCTTTGGGGCCTTTATTTTTAAGAGTGTATAGTAGTTCAGTTGCTTTTTCCCATACTATGGAAGTCAATGGGGACCAGCAACGCAAGCTGAAAACACCAGGTGAACTATGTTTTAATTTTGGGTTCTTTTGGAGTTTGGCCAGAGGTTTAGGCTACATCAGTACTATATGTGACGTGACCCTGGACCACAAAACCAGTCATACGGGTCAATTTTTCGAATTTGAGACTTATAGATAACATGAAAGCTGAATAAATTAGATTTCCATTGATGTATGGTTTTTTTATCATAGGACAATATTTGGTCGAAATACAACTATTTGAAAATCTGAAGGTGCAAAAATATCTAAATATTGAGAAAATCGCCTTTAAAGTTGTCCAAATGAAGTTTTTAGCAATGCATATTACTAATCAAAAATTCAGTTTTGATATATTTATGGTAGTAAATTTAGAAAATATCTTCATGGAACATGATCTTTACTTAATATCCTATTGATGTTCAAAAATTGACAATTTTGACCCATACAATGTATTTTTGGCTATTGCTACAAATATAGGCTACCCCAGAGACTTAAAACTGGTTTTGTGCTCCAGGGTCACAGAACTTTATTCAGCAAAAATAAAAGATATGGAAATGATTCTCTCAAAATGCAGAAATGATGCCCGATATTCAGAGGCAGTGCACATCTCATTCCTGCTTGATCTTCATATTTAACACATGATCTTCTCGTCTGCACAGGATTCATTCACGAAGACCAGCTGCGAGACCTGCTGACCACCATGGGAGATCGTTTCACAGATGAAGAGGTGGACGAGCTCTACAGAGAGGCTCCCATTGACAAAAAGGGCAACTTTAACTACGGCGAATTCACCCGGATTCTCAAACACGGGGCCAAAGATAAAGACGACATGTAGACGACCAGAGAGCGTCAGCCGCAGCTGCACAGCACATTACAGACACATCAGCATCTAGAAAAACACATTTCATGATCTAGAAAATAAGTGTGTTTTTCTCTAAATGCATTCAATACAACCGGATTGCATTGCTAACAATCTGTGCAATGTGTATTTTGAGTTTTTACGGGGACTACAGTATATGTTTGAGTAGGTTAAAGCAGCTGCGGCTGGATGAAACCATTACATTGAAGAAGATACCATAAACCTGTAGAAAAAGTTATTTTTACATGTGTATTTAAACGGCTCTCCCACTCACTGAGCAATATTATCAGATATAAAAACACTATGGGTATTTTGAAGTCATTATAGAAGACATTTAATGCAAGTACAGAATGACTGATTCCTTAAGGTCATCTCCAAACAGATATTCTCCGGTTAAATCTGAGACGCAGACTTTGGGATACATGTGTTTTGGTAGTACTGCTACTTGTATTTTCCCATCAAACCCTGTGAATATCTGGCTTATAAAATGTGTATTTACATGAGGCAGCTCTCAGACATGATATGAACATGACGCATTTAATACTGAAATAAAGATGGCCTCAAACTACAGTGAATCCTCAAAATCATTTCTGTGCATGCATAAATCAACAGTACTCATTTCCATTACTACAAATATGAAAAACAAAGCTTTATTTCTCCGTAATGCTTGTACAAAAGGACATCAAATGAAATCCTAAGGCAGATATTGCACAGACTAGTCCAAAGGTTTTCTAAGCAAGCAGGTAAGGCACAACTGTCCTCAGTTATACATACACTGTCATTAAACACAATCCATGGATTTGGTCGTACAGGAGAAAGCATTAAAAGACAAATGATATTTACATGTTTCACATTGTCATCTAGAAGACCTTTTTGCAATAAGAATATCAATAATACAGTTCCAGGAATATTGGTCTTTCTGAAGAAGTGAAAAATAGAGTATATTATTTGAACAAAAACATAGTTACTTCCAGTACCCATCACTGTTACAGTAACTAACCGAACGATCACAGTGGTTTTGAAGTGTTAGATCTGTAATACAGTTTGTGATGCTACAATATGACAGTCGGCTTCTCATAATCAGCTTTAAAAAACAAAACATGCACCTTATAGAATTGAATTAAAAACTCCCTTTGTGATGTCAGAGAAGGAAATTAAAATGACTCAAACCCACGATGGACAGGTCAAATAAAAACAAACCTGAGATGTACTGAAAAACAACAAGAAACATGTACAGTACGTGACCTCTGACCTTTGCACTGACCTCAATGAGAACTTACCTAGCAAACTAATGGCATGTTTGTTAGAAAATAACCGCTTCATAAAAATACTAAAGTATAAAGACAAATCTGTACATGCTCTCAGTTTCATGGAAACAAGCATACAATCATAATGCATCTAGTGTCCAAAAAGAGAAAGACTGAGGGAATAGCTCATGAAATAATTTTCTGTTTCTAAATAATATTAGTTAGTTCTCTAGATACATTCACAGATTATAAGAGAGAAAGAAGCACTTCAGTTCATCTCAGAGAAGTACGAACAGACTTTAAACTCATCTTGGGAATGCATGAAACTCTTTTAGCGTCAAAAACACTTTCAGTCTTCACAATAAATCTGCACATAACATCCATATGAGGTCTCCCTCTACATTGAGATATGTAAAACACAATTATTAATGCCGAACATCTACGTCACCCACAGTACTGTCAGAACTAGGGCTGGGCCTATAAATCGATTAACTCGAATGTGTAGTTTACGTCGACTTGTTTGAATGAAAATCGGTTTTCTCTTTAACATCCGCCGGCGCGTCCCTCTGGGCTCCTGTAGAGCTGAATGGGCTCAGTCATATAGGATTGGGCCGATAGACGTGTTTGACTTGAAGCAGCGCTGCACAGAATGAACACCGTGTGACATCAAAGTACCGCGAGAGCGATAAAAGAGCAGACAGATCCTTATGCTTGCGAATCGCTCTCGCGGTACTTTCATGTCACACAGTGTTCATTCTGTGCAGCGCTGCTTCAAAGCGAACACACCTGATGCCATCGTCCATCACCGATGGCTGATACACATTGTGTTCATCCCCCCCCGCAATCCGTCGCATCCCAATACCACGTTCGGAAAGAAATTGACGTGTTTTGAGAGTGCTTAAACTCTCGCTAGACTTAAGCCAGTCGTAATGTTCTTTGACAATTTAAGTTCTTTGCTCACATTCATCGTTTAAAAATAACTGGAAGGTACAGATAATAAAAAAAAAAATAACCATTACATCATCCGTGAACAACATCCTTCATAACGTCATCTAGCTTCGCCTTTAAGGTTTTGAAAATGCGACCCCTAGAGGTGAAAACTTACATATTGTACCTTTAAAACTATGGAGCGGCAGTACTTCCCACACATTTTACAAGATTAGATGTTTGTCAGTGATGCTCAAGATCTGGAAATCATTCGTCATCGTCCCGCCAAAAAATAACCTAGTCACTGATATTTAAAGCTTGGTTTAAACTTTATCAGAACTACCTCCAATCTACTGAATAACAAGATGTTAAACTTTTGTTTAAAGACAACTTATCAAAAAGGGTCACATCATTTTGTGTTTTATATTATGTCATGTTACGTTTTCACTGTTTACAATAGCAGGGCCTGCCATCTTGTCTTTTTTGGCGTCTTGTTTCTGATTGCACTTTAATCCCAAGGGAGAAATCCAGATCAAGTCCCAGAAGGGAAAATCAAATCAAAATAAAGACTGTCGTCTGCAGATTGATTTTAAGTAGGGGGGAAAATCTTTAAATAATAAATCGATTTTTTTGTGAAAAATCTGGGATTTTTTTCTTAGGCCATATCGCCCAGCCCTAGTCAGACTCAGAACAATAATCATTTCAGCAAAAATAAAGCTACAGCACTACGATCACGTTACATGAGAAGTGATGATTGAAGATCAATGTCTTTGAGACGACCTCGCTCCCGCATCTCAGACAGACACGAGACGTGAGGGAGGATCTCTGCAGTACGATCAATTCCTGACAGACGCACGTCACGGCACACTCGGACCTTATTCTGAGACCGGACAGACGGTCCTGACATAACCACGAGGAGGTGAAATATAGACTATAAAGTGCAGGAAATATGACCGATTACAAACACTACTGGGAAAGACTTTCAAAGCTGAGATTGTAGAGGCTTCGTCAGCAGTGTCTTTCAGGCAAATTCAGAGCAAAGTATTAAATCCAAGAGAGCATGTTTGGCAACTAATCTCTGATATTTAAACAATGCATGCTGTTCTTAGCATTCACAGATCTCTAATAAGTAAAGCATGCTATATGACACATTTACGTCGAACCCTAGAGGATATACTAATGCAAACAGGCAAGAGCAACCATTTTATCAAAAACATCGCAAGGCCACGAACGTTTAAATGAAAATCTCTTGGCTGTAAACCTGAGTCGCACAGGCTTGGAGTTTGCTGGTGTTCACACATGGTAATATTGCATGGCCATGTGAAAGGACCTCCACATGGAAGATCCCAGAGTCTGAAATGCTGGATTATTTTTCAAAGAGCATTTTATGCATGCCCATAAACTTCATGTAGTTAAAAAAGTAAAGGTTTTGGTTCAAAAAGCTTTTAAAATGTCTTAAAAATACATTGTGGTGCAGAGAAGCTTCACTCCAGAATCCCATGAAGTGACATCCATAACAATGATTTGGGATGGCGGGTTTACATCTGCTCAGTTTCCCAGCAAACAGAAGGAGTCTAAAGTGAGTTGGTCATTTAGTTAACCGCCTCCGTGACCGTATTATGAGTGTACGGTGAAACCCATGCGTGCAATACCACATTCGCAGGTGGACCGGGTTGTCGGACGCTCCACATCCCAGAAGACGCAAAGCTTCCAGATTCTGCATCGGAGACACCGGCCGAGCTTAGATTGACGGGAAGGCCTGGAAAAGCGTGGCTCATGACGGGAACCGACACTGGTAATACTGCGTTCTCCATCAAGCTCTGTGCAGCATCGGATTCGACCCTCGAAGGCCCATTCTGGACGAGCGCTCTTGAGCATTTCGCTTGGTTGCCGTTGCGTCGCTTGTTCTTTCTGCTGGCTGATTTCTTGCTCGGCCGCTCGCTGCAAGGCTACGTCCACCAGAAGCTTCAGATCGCTGAAGTCTTGAGGGCAAAGCTCCGGTGGGGTAGGTGGAGGGGTGTTGAACAGGACCCCAGTCGGGCTCACCGCTCCCAGGGTTGGGACAGAGGTAGAAGCAAGCGGGATGGTCGTCAGGTGCTGGTCTCCGGTTAGACCTTCCCATCTCAGCAGACCGCGTGTGTCCAGCTGCATCAAAGCTTGAATGCCGTCTTGGTTTCCTGACGATGGCAAGCAACCGGCTTCGGCCAAAATTGCTGTCGCAGTGTTACCCAACAGCCTCAAATCCAATGTGGGGGCGGGGCAGATGACAGAGGGGCGGGTCGAAGAGGCGGGGCATCCCGGGGAGCCGGATCTGTCTGGTTTGCTAGTGCGCCGTGACATTGTAAACTGAGTGGGGTCTTTGCCGTCTTTCCTGAGCAGGTCCGGCAGCAGCCTCCGGCGGGCGTTTATGAACCAGTTACAGATCTACAAACAAGATTAAAGACTTTAGTTTCAGAAATGTTAAATGCCATGGGACTGATCACATTATTTAAAGCTTACACACATACATACAGTATACTAGAGCAAATCTCAACTGCTTGATCGCTTGTATTGTCACAAAATGTTATCACACAGCTCTTTATATAAAGTTCGTATACTCATGTACGGTGATGCATAAATGATATGCAATATAGCAAATAGTAAACCTGCTTGATTGCTTGTATCATTGCAAAATGTAAACTATTATGGCCCAGCACTAATCTGCTGAATGATATTACAAACAGCATGATTTTCTGTTACACTGCAAAACAATGTGTATTGTGAAAAGCACTATGCAAATACATTTGACTTGACTAAATGCTTAAGTTTAGTTAGTATTTAACCTTGGGTTTCCACATTTTCTGACTAATGATTTTCCTAGTCATTTGTGTAACTGGTTAAGGGATTAAGCCAAATAAATTACCCCAGAACTAATAAAATACATTTATAGCCTGTTTCTAGTTAATTGAGCAGATTTTTCCAGGGATGGAAACCCACTTGAAATGTCCTGATATTTCCAAGTGTTTCAGGATTGTTAGAGGAACAATGAGAAAAAGCATCATCAAATGCTTTACACATCTTAAATTACAGAAACTGATAATGGACTGTATTTATAGTTTAAAAAATTACTTGTAATTTAGACATGCCATTAATTTAACATAAGAAATGTGCAATGTAAAGGCGGTATTGCATTGGAGATAACGTCCTTGGCATTTCTTTCACAGGAACAAAAGAACATGCATTGTTTGAATGCCTAAAGTGGTGCCTCCTGCTGGAGCAGCAGTGATCTGCAGACTGTGTCAGACACACAGCTGGCTCTAATGGAGACGAGACCGGAGGAAATATGCAGCACAGGCCTCGCTCACCGCCTGCATTCCTGCGCTCTGACAGCACTGCAGCTCTCGCTCAAGGACGAAACACCACGCAGGACTGTGTGGGAAACTCAGACTTACAGCCAAACGGAACTGATCAAAGATATACAACACGTGAAAGAGAACATTGCTCAAACCGAATTTGATGATTAACAAGACTTTCGACTCTTGTCTACTTTGTAGCTTAATCTGGAAAAAACATGCTCACTAAAATTTAAGACCAGGTTTACATGCATGATACTTTTAAGGCAACTTTTCATCCTTTTGAGATTGAAAGCTTCAGTTTTACTGTATTTGCACGGATAATATTGCAATTTGAATGAAGGACAAATCAAATTTAGAAAACGTGTGGTCATTTTGCCACCTTTAAATTGCAATTGTGTGGAAAACTGTGATATACATTGAGGCGAGTGAAGAACCATTTTTAAATTTAAGTCAAAATAAGATTAAAAAAGTATGATACTTTTGCATTTGGAGCTTAAAAACTAAAGTTTCATTGTGATTTCAGGGAAAATATTGCATGTTAGAAACTTGTAGGCAAGTAACTATTTAGGACTAAAGTTTAACTTTGATACTTTTATATCCAGACTTTAAATTTTACCTTTATTGTAATTGCATGGAAAACGGGTCATATGCGTTTGAAACAACATGGATGTGAGTAAAGGACTATTTTCACATTGAAGTCAAAATAAGATTAAAATTATAATTTTGCCTTTAGAGCTGTAAATGTTTCAAACCAGTACAATATTTTCATGCAATTATGATGAAGGCAAGTTAAAGTAAATGTTCAACTTGAAGTCTAAATAAGATACTTTAATGGTAATTTTGTCTTTTGAGCGTGAAAACCTCAGTTTGATTGTAATTGCATGGAAAATATCACACTGCTTTGAAACATGAAGGCAAGTAACGGACATGTTGTTCAAATGTTTAATGCCTCACCTGTGACACCGAGAGATGCGTCTGTCCAGACAGACTCCGTTTCTCCTGCTCTGACGGGTAAGCGTTGAAGCGATGCTCGTACAGCCAGTCTCGCAGAACCTGAACGGATTCTTTGGGGAGGTTTCCCCGGCGGCGGCGTTTGGTGGCAGACCCGCTGCTGGACAGGCTGAGAGAGTAACCGTCCTCTTCACAAGGGTCGCTGTCCGACATGGCAGAAAACTCAGCGTCTCCGCTCTGGTCCTCCTCAAAAACTGAGATGAAGAGGACAACAGAAGTATTGGTCACAAAACAGCATGACAGAGGAATGCATGTGATTTAGGGTTAGGTCACAAAAAAGGTTAAAATGCCACACGTGTGTATACTATGCATGCATAAAGCATAAATAAGTGTTCCTGTGGCTCAGTGGTAGAGCATTGCGTTAGCAGCGCAAAGGTTGTGGGTTCGATTCCCAGGGAACACACATACTGACAAAACATGTATAACCTGAATGCACTGTAAATAAAAGCATCTGCTAAATGAAAAAAATGTAAAAAATGTAGTACAAGAGAGCACACCGCATGCAATACTGTATCCCAATGCAATGCTTCGGTTTCATCTTACAACTGAATAGTCTCGGTCTGCCATTTAAAAGTGTCCCACAGTTAAATCCGCTTGACTGCACTTCATTTACACATCAAAACACTATTGAGTCTCAACTGCTCCTCCATTCACACCTTCAGCATCACAGTGTCTCCTCACCCCCGTCCCGACGCTCACAAACCAGAGCGAAATTAAGCTTATCTAGTGCTATTGAGGTGGTCCAATCAAGCCTTTTAAATTTACAATGAACATTATCATGAAGGCATTAACATAATCATCAGATAAAGCAGACAGTACAATTTATTCTCAACATGCCCATTAATAACGTAACAGTCGCTGAGGGGTATATGCTTTTTCAACAGCCAATTCTAAAACATTCACCTTTGAGGATTTGATCAAATTTATTACCACCAATTTGAAAGATTGCATAACTTTTTTTTTAGTTGAGAAGTGCATCATTTCAAGGCCTTTAAACCAAAACTAAAGCCTAGGCCTGTTTAGACAAAGCCAAGAAACTCTGGACAAGCATCTTAACGACTAAATTAGTTTAATGTTAAATCAAATTCTCAAAAACACTCGATATAACGGTCATTACAATTGTTGTTAACAGCATTACTCTCCTCCAAACTATGCAAGAACCTGCATTTTTGACAGTGATAATACCAAATATCCATCTTTTTATTAAAGCAACAATTCCAGTATTGACCTAAATACTGCATTTCTGACAGATACGGCAGTCGGAGTGTTTCTGGGAAAAGCATGCGTTCATTTGTGTGATAGCTGAACTCAGAGAGAATCAGACACTTCAGCAGCTCAGAGTTTCTTTCTCCTGCTGAAACCTGAAGCCTTAAGAGCAGCTAAAAATGTGGGAGTTCCTGAGACCCACTTTAACAAAGCCTTGTGTGTGTGTGTGAGTGTGTGTGTGTGTCCTCAGGACATCCATGCTTCAGTCTGCAACTGTATCCCTGCTTCACATGTCATTTATAGCAGTTTTCTTCAATGTGTGTGACAAATTAATACTGGTGTTTCTTGAGGTAGTGGATGAATGATCCAAACACAGAACTGCGTTACAGATTATTGCATAAATCGAGAAAGTTGACAATGTAAAACTAATTAAAGTGGAATAAAATATTAGGATAATCTTCCATGTGCTTGTTTTGTTATCTCGATCAGCCAAGCACATATGATTATAACATGAAATCAGTGCAACACAATGTTTGAATGAACTCCACATTCACGACGTCACTTCCCCTGTCTTATTTTCACTTCGCATGCTAATGGAAACGCATAAAAGGTGTATTTGTAGTTCCAAACAAACACGAGGGCCAGTGCAAACAAATGATTGAGAAACCTTCACATCTTCAGCGTCATTTACCGCAACGCTTGACTATTAGAAAACGCGTTCAATTCAAACTAAACACAAACAAAAGTCTGTTTGCAGACGCGAATAAACACACTGGACCGCAGACGCGCGAAAAAACCCATTCCCCGAGCAAACAAACGCGCGCTGACGTCACCAGACCACAGCGATACAATGTAAGAAGCGCGTGGAAGTCAATAAATCTGCGAAGACCCTTCACAAACGAGTCTGAACGCGTAACACGCACGGGTCAGGCCAGAACCAGAAGCACATCTGTGTTTCACGCGTTCAGACTGAAAATCACGCCACGCTCGCTCGCTCACAGACGTGCAGACGGACAGCGTGCGATCCGACGCTAAACTAAACACCGTTCACACGCGCGACACCCCGCGTCTCTCAGCGAGTCTCACCTCTTTTGTTGGGCTTCATCCTGGATGCTGGAAAGAATAACAAGACTCTAGATGTTAGCAGTTGTTGGTGTGCAGACGCGGGTCCTCGTCAGACGGAGAGTGTGTTCCTCACACACACACAGCTCCAGTAATCTCCAGAGAATCTGCTCATCAGTGCTTCTTGAGGGAATGTTTACCTGCAGCTCTGATGCTCCAGCAAACTCTCTCCGTCTTTATCTCCCTCCGTCCGTCCGTCCCTCAATGACAGGCCCTAGGCCCCTCCTCCTCACTCCAGGGGCCAGTGCGGGCCCCACATCTGTGTGTCAGCACTCTCTCATTCAAACACTTGTCAGAGTTTATTTTAAGATGCTCACTTTTTGGTGTTTTTATATAAATTGTATTTGATAATTTATGTTTTGAGGGAAGAGTATGTTAGTTGCTATGTAATCTGTTTATCCATTTTATTTGTCTTCACTCTTTCTTTTGATTTGTAATAGCTATATATTGTTTGGCTATATTTGAACCCCTGGCTCTTTTCCTTGACATATGTTATGTTACATTTATATTTCTGAGCAAAAAAAAATAATAATAATATTTTAATATTTCTCATGTTTGGAAACTCCTTTCAATCTTCCAGACTTTTAAATAAGAAATATCATTTTCTACAGCACTAGAGTGACGTTTTCAAAATCGAATCACATTTAAACTTTCCTTTTAATTCAATTATGAATTTCTCCTTCAATAATGTGCTATTCTAATAAATATTTTAGAAGCCACTTTTCTTTTAAAAACACATTTTGCATTTGATTATCTTTTAACCACAATATTTATAAATATTAGACACCTTTTATACACATATTTATTATATTAATTGATTTCATTTTTGCAAATAGAATGTGTTTCATAATAATTATTATGTTTGTCATAGAATTTTTTTATATATATAAATAAAATAAGTATTTTCTGACTTGATAAAAACTTTAGCTATATAACTATACTATATTTATAATATATAAAATAACTATATATTTTAATTAAATATGTATTTACAATCTAAATGTATAATGTAAACTTAAATAGTTTTCAATTACCTTATAATATAATAAAATATTAATTTAGACTGTTTGTCTATACTTTTTTTTCAGTGAAAAAAAATATTTGTAAAATTTTAATTATTCTTAATTTTTCTTTATCTTCCACCAATTTTTGGTTCGTATTTATGTTAGATTTAAGAGCAAATGTAACAGTAATTAATTTAGCATTTTTTATTTTGTTATACTATTATAATAATCTTTCTATCCAACATCAATAAGTTGTGTACCCTGCTGACGAGGGCAAACGTTCATATCGATGCATTTCTGTTTTGTGTACCTGTATATATATATATATCTCACACCTGTTGAACCTAACAGTTCATCTATATTCATATCATACATGGACCAGGACATGCAACATTATATTTCTTTGCCAGCTTTGTCTGAACATGAAGGCCCGTTAGAAGAAAACGCTCGTTACATTAGTGCAGTGTTGGTTTGCATGCAGATCAGATTTGTGATGTACTTTCTCACCGGTCCTAACCTCCGAGAGAGTCACATTCTGACCTCAAGTGTGCTTTACAGGGCTTCACACATTAGAAATGCAGTGTTTTATGTATAGGATGCTGACAAAGAAGTCACAAACACGTTTGAACTTAACTCAGATTTACTGTATTTCTTACTAAACAAAAGACCCTGACATACACAGCCTAAATTTCATATAGCATTAGATATTGAACAAATCCTAGTCAGTAAAATATGTGCTTGTTTCATAAAATATCGATAATCAATCTTTATAATAATAATAATCTTAAATCTTGTTGCTACAAACTCTTGCATTTAGATGATTTGTTGTCTGAATTTGGAGAGAGCATCACGTCAGAGATCCCAGAGGGTCCGTGGTGCGGTGGTACTCCTCTCAGTCACTCAACAGGTGTATAAAAGAGTTCAGAACACAAGTCCCCGTGTCGTACATGAGAGTTTCTGCTGCTCCAGATCCAGGTGAACCCGTGTCCTCCGGGAAGCCCACAAACACGATCCAGATCAGATGTGAACATGACTGATGAGAGAATCAGTTTGACACCAGACAGGTGAAAAACACAGGTTTAAACAATTTAAAGACATTCAACGGATACACTGATGTTTTCATCAAAAATCAATTAAAATAAGATCAGAACACGGCATCTGTAGAGTGAATAGTCAAAACAATTAAAATGTATATGTATTTTTGCAAAGATAGGCGTTGGTTGATTTGTCTGTATTATGTGTGCTGAAAACATTGTTCAGCATCACAAACTACCGCTTACTGAATCCCTGAACAGAACTGATGTTATGTGTGTGCAGAAAATACAGGGATGTGATGATCCGAGACTCAAAGTTATGCATTTGCTGAAAATAAAATAAATAAATAATGTTATGTGTGTGCAGAAAATACAGGGATGTGATGATCCGAGACTCAAAGTTATGCATTTGCTGAAAATACAGTGATGTGATGATCCAAGATTCAAAGTTATGCATTTGCTGAAAATAAAAATATTAAATAAAGTAGTGGATGTAAAGGGTACCAGCTTTATGGTTTTATTTTGAACTGTTTTTCAGATCGGTCACTTTAATGCATCTGGATGATTACATTAGTCCCACTCTTTTCATATTTATTCATTACTCTAAAGCAGTTTTGCATTTTTCTTCCTTTAAAAATTACTGTAATTCATTAAAAAATGTATAAATAAAATAATTTTAAAATAAATGAAACTATCAACTATCATGATGTATAAACATGATTTAATTTAAATTCTATTAATAGATCATAGGTGATTTGTTGTGCTTATTTCTGCAGATTTAATTGTGGAAATAGTACCAAAGGGAGTAAATCTGCAGGTATCTGTGGTTCTTCTGACGAGCCTGGAGGTCATGAGTATTGATTCAGGGTCATCTGTGTCTGTCAGACGTTTACCGGGCTGAACACTCAGCAGGCGTTAACGACTCGACCCAAACCGAATGGAGGGAACGACCGGGAGCGGCTGCACACTGAAGAGGGACGTTCACACCATCAGCGGCACAATGACACTCAATACAGGCCAATCAGCGGCAGTTTGGGGACATTTATCACTGAATGCAGAGCTGCAACAGCTCATGACCATGAATGTGAGGAAACATCAACGTCTGGGGTCAGGAAGAGTTTCACTAATCAACTATATTCATCAAGGATGCATTCAACTGATCAAAAGGGGACAGTAAAGACGTTTATAATGTTACAAAAGATTTCGATTTTAATTAAATGCTGTTCTGTTGAACTTTGTGTTCAACAATCCTGAAAAATATAATGTATCACGGTTTCCACAAAAAATATTTGTCAGCATATTTGTTTTCAACACTGATAATAATCAGATAATAAGCAGAAAATCTGTATATTATTATGATTTCTGAAGATCATGTGACACTGAAGACTGGAGTAATGATGCTGAAAATACAGCTTTGAGCACACAAAACAGCTATTTTAAATTGTAATAATATTTCATAATTTTACAGTTTTTTTTATCAAATAAATGCAGCTTTGGTGAGGAACACTAAAAATGGACCCTACCCCAAACGTGTTAATGGTAGTGCATGAAAGAGCAGTACGTATGGATTACACAAATCAGATCAAGCCACATTAAATATATAAAGGATGGAAACTGCATTAATATTAGAATATGTAGGTAAGATTTCTTAATTTGCAGTTTATTAAATATTTTTTAAACAAACCTAACCACCTTCTTTGATAAAAAAATAAAACATTTCATAAAGATGTCCGAGCCCAAATTGAACCACATAAAAGTGTGTTTGTAATTCTGTGTATTTGTGAAAATTCCCAGTAAAGACTTTCTCAAGAGTTCACAACATCCCCAGTCATATCTGTCATATTTCATACTATATTTAAACAAAAACAGGAGAAATGATGAGGAGATTCTGTGCGGTTTGAAAGAGAAAAGGAGCGAATCGGATTTAGCTCTTAAGTTGTATCACACCGTTAAAGCGTCTACACTACGTGTTTCAGGGAGTGCTGATTACATCGTGATATTATACTCTTTGATATTGCTACAAGGGTCGTAAAGTTACCCACAATAATGCTCCACAGGCACTTCATTCAATAAAACATCAGGTTAGGTTGCTTTCCTTAAAGCAGAGCAGAAATAACAAGAACTATTCGGATTGAAAACGGTTTAAACTGGACAACCGCGAGACGTCAGGACCTGAGACGGAGACAGCCTTCATCTGATATAAGGACAAACGCAAGAGCGCCACCTGCCTGCCCGGAAACACACCGAGTCTCTATCGCCTCCATCGATCCGGACTCTTAACCAACGATGAGGAGAAGACCCGAAACCAAGCGTGTGAGAGGAAGACGTGGATGTGTTTCTACCAGACAGGAGTTCTTATCCAAAACATTAGAACATTTAAATCAAATCAATAGCATATCATCATATCAATAATAAGATTATTCATTGAACTAATACGATTGGTTGTGAGGTTTTCCTTGGCAGTCTGTTTGCACTGCGTGGTTTCCCTCTGTTTATTAAACGTCACCAGGACTAAAGCAGCTTTCGGTGACGCCGGAGCCCTTGAGCTGGTTCGCGGAGCGTCTCCTCAGAGCCGCGTCTGTGCCTCGGGAACGTAGATCTCGATGCTGTCGGCGCTCTCCGTGGCCGAGCTCTGCTTGACGGACTGAGCTCTCTTGGCCGCCATGAGCCGCTTGCGAGCCTCCTGTCTCTGTTTGTCCACCGTGTCGTTGCTCTTCTCTCGGCCCAGGGCTGCTTTACTCTTCCCGGGCTTCTTGGGCACCGGAGGAGCCTGTTTCTGGTTCTCCTGAACGTCACACGACCGGAAAGATCAGAAACGGAGAGACACAAAACATAAGAAACTGGCTCTTAATGCACTTATGTTCTGGAGTGCTGTCAAAATGACTGAAAAACTCAATACTTAAATATGATCAACATTTGAATATTCATATGTATATTTGCATTTAAAAGGTTTTAAAAGGTAATCATATTTCAGTAAGGGGGGGGGGGGGGCTTTTGGCTTCTCTCCTGAGGCCACAAGAGGGCGCATCGAGCACATTGACGCGCCAGCAGCAGCGCAAAGACAACAAAACATAAGGCAGGCCTGACGCACTCCTAAAAATCAAATACAATGACGAGCGAGAAATTATCAAGTTTGCATTCGAATGTGATTTTATTTTAAAAACCTTTGGCTTTTGCAAAGACGGAGATTTTCAAAATATTTTTTTGCCAGCCCTCGCTCGCTGTTTGTAGGAATGTAAAGGTCATGTATTTGGTGTGAAAGTACAACGGCAACACGACAAATGATTAAAACACCCCTACATTTATTAAAATGTAAAGATGTGATTAAAACGGCTTCAGCCACTAAACAAAAGGTCAATTTTGGTTAATTACCTCGGGAAGTCATGTTGAAATGTTGGTTGCAGTGTGTATTGAATATTGAAAATGAGAGCAGAAAAGGTTAACACAGCTCAAATAAAATGTTAGAGAAATCTAAAGAAGAGCATTTCACTAAATATTAGACTATATACATGTTTGACTTTAAATAATTAAGACATCACTGACAGGGAGTAAGGGGGGGGGGGGCTTTTGGCTTCTCTCCTGAGGCCACAAGAGGGCGCATGTAGCCAACCTGTTAAAAATCAAATACAATGATTTAAATAAATATTTTATGAAACTAGTTATGAGTGCAATTTACATGTTAGCAAAAATTTGAGTGTTGATTATTATAATTAAAAATAAATAGTAATTAATTTGAAGTTTGGCCTCTGTTGTTAATTGTAAGCTTACAGTAGGCCTAATGTAAAAGGGCTCCTATAGTTTACAGCAGATTTGTATAGATGTTTTTATTATTATTTTATGAGGTAGATTTAAAGAAAATGATAATTCTAATGTAATTTATTTAAAGAAAGAGTTTTGTTCAGTAAAACATTGTTTGAATTAAAAAATGTTTAGTATTTTTCCTCCTGCTGAACCGAACATGTTTGTGTTACCCCCCCACGGTTTACTAAAACCACAAATATTCAGAATAATGCAATAAACCAGCTTTAAATAGAAACATTAGATGCAAAACTTCAACTTAAACTTGGCAATTCAATGAAAATAAGTTTAACTATAAAACAAGATTAAAAAAAATTAAATCAGCAAAGATTGAACCTTAAATTTATAATGCTACAAAAATGTCTATTTAAAAGAAATGCTGTTCTTTCGAGCTTTCTATTCATCAAAGGATCCTGAAAAATGAAACGCATCACAGTTTCGAGCAGCAAAAACGGTTTTCAACATTGATAAAAAACAGCTATTATTAATAATTGAGTAGCAATAATAATTGACACTAATTACACAGTAAATCAGTATATTAGAATGATTTCTGAAGATCATGTGACACTGAAGACTGAGTAATTATGCTGAAAATACAGCTGCGCATCACAGAAATAAATTACATTACAGCAGAAAACCATTCTTTTAATAGCAATAATATTCCACAATAATACTTCAATTATTGCTGCTGCATTTTTAGTCAAATAAATGCAGCCTTGGTGAAGAGACTTCCTTCAAAAATATTAAATTATCTTAATGATTTCAAACTTTTGACTGTTAGTGTAAATTAAAGCTCAACAGAAATATATATATATATATATAAAACAGGACAAAATTACTAAAATGTAAACTTATATTTCAGTAACATTTTTATTTTGGTTTTAGTTGACATATTATAATTACTAAATTTAAAAAAAAAAAAATTTGAGCTAAATAGACGAAAAACAAAACAAAACGTCTAAATCATAATGAATAAAAACTGAAAGTATAAAAATAAAAGCTATTTTCACATACCACACTGTTCTGAGTGTCATGTATATTGACTCTTTATCATCTGCATGCATGTATTTGTACCTGCTTCTCCGGCGAGTCTCCTTGCAGCTTCCAGTCGCTTGATTTGAGATGATAAAGCTCGTCAAACTTCAGGCTGATGTCTTCTATTGAGAGCTGAAGCAGATCCCAAAACCCAGCCAGATCTTGAGCCGTGGCTCTCGGGTTTGCGTTCACATTCTGAACACAGGGAAAAACTCATTTAATCTGGAATAGTGCATCTTCAGTCGTCCACAAGAGGGAGACACATCTCAAGAGAAGTACTTCTGCTTGTGTTCTCTGATTCTGAGAAGCTGAATTATAGCCCGAACAGATCCTGTATTTGAGCTGACGTACTAAAACAGACTGAAATACTGAACTTTTAAAGAGATATTTTGAGGGATGTGTGCAACCGAACAGCTGATGGTCCTTGTTGAGTTTCAATGCAACGGGTGACAGTAACGGTTTGGTTATCAATATTCTTCCAA
Organism: Ptychobarbus kaznakovi; assembly: GCA_027422405.1. NCBI lineage: Eukaryota > Metazoa > Chordata > Actinopteri > Cypriniformes > Cyprinidae > Ptychobarbus > Ptychobarbus kaznakovi. The sequence continues at coordinate 22,838 of JAPDDN010000239.1, forward strand.
ATGTCTTTTATACTCAACAGAAGAAAGAAACTCGTACAGGTTTGGAACAACTAGGGTCAGTAAATGATGACAGAAGTTGCATTTTTGGGAGAACTGTCCCTTTAATGAACACACGCAGAATTAATGTGTGTATACTGCGTATAGAATCATTCTTACATAAATTGTTGCACTAAATTGAAGATAACAGCAGTTTTGCAAATAATTACACACATTTATTCTGCTCCGTATGCTGTGTACTTCTGTCTCAGCAAATGAAACACTGAAACTAAACTGTAAGCGTGTGATAAGACTGACTAAATAAAGAACACAGGAGCATTTTGAGCTTGAACCGCTGTGATTGACCTACCAGGTTTTGTTCACACAGGCCTCTGAACTGCTGAAACTTCTGGGATATGAGGAGCTGAGCACAGCCCACCGCGCTACGCACCTTCCCCAAAACTACAGAGAGAGAGAGAGAGAGAGAGAGAGAGAGAGAGAGAGAGAGAGAGAGAGAGAGAGAGAGAGAGAGAGAGAGAGAGAGAGAGAGAGAGAGTGGAGAGAGAGAGAGAGAGAGAGAGAGTGAGAGTGAGAGAGAGAGAGAGAGTGAGAGTGAGAGAGGGGAGAGAGAGAGAGAGAGTGAGAGAGAGAGAGAGAGAGAGAGAGAGAGAGAGAGAGAGAGAGAGAGAGTGAGAGAGAGAGAGAGAGTGAGAGAGAGAGAGAGAGAGTGAGAGAGGAGAGAGAGAGAGAGTGTGAGATTGCATTGCAAAGAACTTCTTTTGGACAACTTTAAAGGCGATTTTACCAAAATATTTTGATTATTTTAAACTCTCAGTTTCTAGATTTTCTAATAGTTGTATCTCAGCCAAATATTGTCCTATCCTAATAAACATACATCAATGGAAAACTTATTTATTCAGCTTTCAGACGATTGTTAAATCTCAATGTAAAACATTTGACCCTTATAACTGCTTTTGAGGTCCATGGTCACAAATGTGAGAGCATTCAGGGTTTTTAGATTTTGGACGATTTCTAGTCCATCAGAACACCATTATGTCAGCAGTCATATCACCCTGCAGCCCAAGACTGGTTGCCCACTGAAGCTAAGCAGGGTTGAGCTGGTCAGTACATGGATGGGAGACTCCTGGGAAAATTAGGTTGCTGCTGGAAGAGGTGTTAGTGAGACCAGCAGGGGGTGCTCACCCTGTGGTCTGTGTGGGTCCTAGCGCCCCAGTTTAGTGATGGGGACACTATACTGTAAAAAGCACCGTCCTTCAGATGAGATTTTAAACCGAAGTCCTGACTATCTGTGGTCATTAAAAATCCCAGGATGTCCTTCGAAAAAGAGTAGGGGTGTAACTCCGGCATCCTGGCCAAATTCACCCACTGACCTCTGACCATCATGGCCTCCTAATCATCCCCTACACTGATTAGCTTCATCACTCTGTCTCCTCTCCACCTGTAACTGGTGTGTGGGGGGCGTTCTGGCGCAATATGGCTGTCGTCGCATCATCAGGTGGATGCTGCACACTGGTGTTGGATGAGGAGATCCCCCCCTTACTAAGTAAAGTGCTTTGAGTGTCTAGAAAAGCACTATATAAATGTAAGGAATTATTATTATATTAACACACCAAGGACCAGATATGCGGTCTTACCCTCCTCTGAGAGCTGGTGCTCTTTGGTCTCTTTCTCCATCTGACTGCACCATCCCTCCATCCGGCCCGTCTCGGCCTGCAGGAGCTTCAGGAACCAGTGACCGTCCCGCCGGCACGCCGTGGCTCCTGTGGCCCCCGTCAGTGGCTGGGCGGGGCCCCCGCTCCCCGTCCCGTTCCCGCTCTCCAGCCAGGGGTCGGGCGGCGGGAGGGATGACGGGTCGAGGGCCGGATCCAGACTCTCGGAGAAGGATGAAGAGCTGCTCTGCGTGGTGGAGCGATTGGTCAGGATCTGTCGGGAAGGGCCGCTGGTCGTCACCGCCACGTCATTGTCATGGTTACCGTTGTTGAGGGAGAGCTGCGGAGGCGAGTCCACCGATTGGCTGGCGCTGTTGACCATGACTTTCTTCTCGGTGTGTTTGGAGTTGGACAGGAACGTCAGCGACGTGAGCGAGAGATCTTGTGTGTCTGAGTCCGTCTCTTGCCGAGAGGCCATACTACTGGAGCGGCTGAAACTAACACACACACACACACACACACACACACACACAGTTATGAGTCAAATTAGGTCACTTATCATATCAATTACGCGTCCACCTCCAGACTTTCTAACCTACACACAGTCTTCCATTAGATTCAGTTTAACGCTGCACTAAACAGCAGAAACTAGGCCATATTTGAGCCAATATCTGCCCTATCGCACGAGTACGGCTTGGCTCGGGATTCAGGCATCTTCACAGGCCAGTGATGTTGGCATGAACTGCGTGCAGATCTGTGTTTGACATCAGATACAACGAGACAACATTAAAGACAGTGTTTAATCAAGTATTCCTTTAAGAGATGTCGAGCTGATTCTCAAATGCTTTTAGTCTACTACAATAAGAATGCCACTTAAAAATGTAATTATAATAAATGTATTCATTTATTAATATAAAAAAACTTGACAAAAAATTATTTAATTCATGTTTTTGATCATTTAATGAATTGTAACAATAAAAAATCACTTGAAATGAAGTTATGAAAATATTATTTTAATATTGTTCAAAATCATTTAATTGTTCAAAAGTTTGGAGTCAGTCACATATTAAATTTGATTAAAAATACAGTAAAATCAGTAATATTGTGAAATATTGTTACAATTTAAAATAACTCTTTCTATTTGAATATATTTTAAAATATAAATTATTTATGCGAGGGCAAAGCCTGTTGAAAACCATTGCTTTAATATTTTTGTGGAAACATTTCTTTTAGGATTTTTTGATGAATAGCTAGTTCAAAAGAACAGCATTTATTAGAAATAGAAAACTTTTGTATAATTATAATATGATTGAAGTATAATAATTTAAATGTCTTTACAGTCATTTTGGTGCTTCCTTGGTGAATACAAGTATTATTTTCTTGTAAAACAATCTTACTGATATGAACATATCTATATAATAATCGCATTGTTATTACAATAATGTTATTCAATATTTGCTTTAAGTCTAACTCTATATTGATTTTCAAAAACAGAGCTTTGGTTTGGTTCAAGACTCTCTTTTATTAATGAATCTTCCAAAAAGAATATAATAAATCTGAAAGAGGAAAAGTACTAAACCAAGGCTGATAAAGAAGTGTCTGTTTACAGTCGAGTTCTGTTTCTGAGACGAGGTTTATTATACAGCGAGCAAGAAACAGGAAGTGAAACAAACTCACGTCCAGCCGTCCTCCACTTGAACTCCGATCGACTGGAATCTGGCCAGCGGTGGCGTCTCTACTTTAGCCTGGATTTCCTGAATACAGTCGACCTACAAACAGCACTCAAATATCAGCACTCAAATATCAGCACTCAAATATCAGCACTCAAATATCAGCACTCAAATATCAGCACTCAAATATCAGCACTCAAATATGATGCGATATCAAGTTTATCTTTCTCTTTACAAGCCGTTTGTGCATAGATACGATCTGTAAAGTTCTCAAACCCCAAAGAGATATTCTTTATCAAAGTTAAGCCTCGTCCACGTCTCATTTAAACACACCCCACATGTCTACGTCACTGTGCTGGATGATGTGCATAACACCACCCAAATGTTTACGCAAAGAGAGAAGGCAGAACTTTTATTCTTGTTGTAGTATTGGTGTCGTGGAGACGCTGTGTGTTTCCAAATATGGTAAGGGGCGTTACATTTCCGGCACAGGCTTGAGATATTCGGCCAATCACAACGCACTGGCAAGCTGGCCAATCAGAGCACACCATGCTTTTCAGAACGATAAGCTTTGTAAAATAAGAAAAATCATCGCGTTTCAGAAAAGTGGGGCAGAGGGGAGCAACAATAATGTTTAGTATGTGGAAAATAATGTGTTTTTTTAACCTTAAACTGCGTAAACATTGCATTACACCAAATAATTTTATTTTTAGCATCATGTGTAGGGAATCAAAAATCAATTCCAACTCCAGAATCGGACACTTAAAGTCAGGAATCAGATACTTGTAAAATGAAAATTTTAAATCAATTCCTGTGTGTGCAACTTTTTTTTTAGTTGCTGAAAAGGGGCTATTAAAAAAGTATTTGTCTTTGAATCATGAGATTCATGATTTGAAAGAGATTTATAAAAAAAAAAACAATGATTCATCCAGTAATGAAACATCATTGAATCATTCCATTCATAAATTCCATGAGATTTGTAATTGTCTTATATTTTTTTCTTCAGAATTGTGAGAGAACTATAACCTCAATTTCTCCAGATTTATGGAGCTCTATTTTGCACACAAACAGCTCTTAATCGAGCCCAGTTTTTATGAAGTTAAAATTACGATTTTAATTTTCATGGTATTCAGCAGCAATTCAATGTTTAGCAAAATGAGACCGAGTAAATATGTTTGATATATAAATGTATTTAACATTGGAATCGAAACTGGGAATATTGAGTTATTTATTCACCTTTTTAACGCCATGCAAGAATCAAGGCTATTTTCATTGTATTCTCTGAATAAATGACAAAAATTCTAAAATACATTTTGGTAAAATACATATTTAAATAAATCACTAAGACCAGCGGTTCTCAATTCCAGTCCTCACGCCCCCCCTCTGCATATTTTACATGTCTCTCTTAGTTAACACACCTGATTCAGATAATCAGCTCGAAGTGCGCTCCGTGCATGAACTGCTCCCTACACAGTGTCCATTGCTCCCTACACAGTGTCCATTGCTCCCTACACAGGGTCCATTGCTCCCTACACAGTGCCCATTGCTCCCTACACAGTGCCCATTGCTCCCTACACAGGGTCCATTGCTCCCTACACAGTGTCCATTGCTCCCTACACAGTGTCCATTGCTCCCTACACAGGGTCCATTGCTCCCTACACAGTGTCCATTGCTCCCTACACAGGGTCCATTGCTCCCTACACAGGGTCCATTGCTCACTACTCCCTGAGCAGGGGAAATCTGCTGAAGTTTACTTTATTTCGGAACATTCATTCATGGATTTGCGCTGCGCAACGTCTTCACGCACGGACGAGTGTGACATCATATACCTCTGTAAATATATACAATTTTAATTCACGTCTTGCACACTTCAATGCACTTTGAATGAAATATATACGTTCGCTTCGAACTGGAATCATGGCGGAATATCATGTGATGTCCACTTCGCAGGGCACTTACGTTCGAATAGAACAAACATCTGAAGCGATAAGAGTAACATACGAAATATGCAGAGGGGGGAGGGGGGGGGTGGAATTGATTGAGAACCACTGACTTAGACACACCTCTGAATAAAACCGTTGTCTATTTACATTAAAAACAGTATAATCCAATAAAATATGTTTTTGGTAATCGATAAGCAGAATCAGAATTGCTCAAATTCAAATGATACCCAACCCTAGTCATAAGATCCATTTAATAAACACTAAAATCCACTCATTTCGAAGTGTGTGACCGCCTGAGCTCAACAAACTCACTTGAATCCCGATGGAGGAGAGCTTCCGTCTCGGGACGGGGTCTACAGGGGGTTTGTCCTCCCCCTTCACCTGCTCATGATGGGACTCTCGGAGCGGGTTGGGAGAGATGACCACGGCCGCCGGGGTCTGGGGTTCACGGGGCGGCGCTACAGGACGCTGGGGGCGTGACCCTTTGGCCAGGCTGTCGAGGCTGTCGGAGGAGTTGCTGCGTCCTGATTGGCTGTTGGCCTCACTCTTGCGGTCGTGGTGGTCGGGGTAGCAGTCCTGCGCGGACTCGGTGCTGCTCTGCACGGTGACGGAGATGAAGGGTTTGGAGGTGGTGCGAGGGGGAACAGGAGGCGGAGCCACCTTCTTACAGGAGGTCATACATGTGGAGACTGCAGACACGGAGAGAAAGAAGCATATAACATTAAAGATAGTATGCAAGACAGCAAATCACTTCGGTGGTTGACGACTTGACGTGATGTATATTTGAGACTGATATCTGGAGACAGTGAGACGATTCCCCATAATTCATATGCAGAACCCAGCCTTGTTTAACATAATAACTAAATTATCATTAGACTACAGCAATGAATATACAGTATAACATACATAATGAATACATTCCTCTTATACAGCTTAATATATCTTACCATATATATGTTATATCTTAACATAACTATTATTAGGCTATATAATATAACTAAATATTTTATCCTATAACAGCGTTCATAGCATATATAAAATAATTATTTTTAAATAAAATTTGAAATGCATAACTTAATAATAATGATTAAATATATATGAATTAAAAATTTGTTCTAAATGTTGACAAATGTATTTTCTTTTGTTTTGATGCTTCACAAATAATTTCTATAAAAGGTTCATTAATTTTCATAAAAATCATAATAAATTCAAATTAATTGTCAGAAATCACATATGAATAGAATTTTACATAAAACTTCTATATTTTTCAACCAAAATAATTTTTCGATAATTGATATGCACAGTTGTGTCTGACACAATAACTAAATGATTGTTAGGCTACAACAATGAATACATAATATACATGAATATCTTAAAAACAACTACAATAATAATATATACAACCAATTATTGTTTTTAAATTTTTTAAATAACGTTGATGTCCTGCTATCTAAATGATAACACATTTATTTAGATGATATGCATTTATTGCTTCAAAATGAAAAAGTCGCTGCTGTAAAAGGTTCAATAATTATTCACTAAAGCTATTAATAGTAATGTTAAGATTACAAAAATCTTTAAATTCACTGTAAATTCATAAATATAAATTCAAATTCAGACAAAAGTATATATATATATTTCTAGAATATTAAATATATATTTCTTGAATATTAACGCTGACTCAAACATACAAAATTGCAAAGGCAAAGATTGATGAGCAAAATCAAAGGCTGTTGGCAAGAACAACAACAACGATAATAATACTATATACTATTAACAACTAACACTAATTCTCAGCAGTAGCCTGGTCTCGTCCTCACAGCTCTCAGCATGTGTGTGTGTGAGTGTGTGTGTGTGTGTGTGTGTGTGTGTGTGTGTGTGAGTGTGTGTGCACGTGCGTGCGTGCGTGTGTGTGTGTGTGTGTGCGTGTGCATGTGCGTGTGTGTGTGTGTGTGTGTGTGCGTGTGTGTGTATGTGTGCGCGTGTGTGTGTGCGTGTATGTGTGTGTGTGTGTGTTGTCCATGTTTATGATGGCAGTGTCTCTGACGTCAACACAGCCTGCGACCGTTCTTTCCAACAACACAGTTGTTTTTCCAGCCCTGCAGCGGCCCCGAAATGTATCTGGACTCCAAAGCCACGCTAAAATCTCTGTATGTCACTGCATTAGATAACAAAATATCATAACAATATAGTTGTAAAGAAAGATTCACAAACACACTAAAATATCTGACAGATCCTGCTGCATTTGAGTGCATAAGAGTATTTGACCTCATTCATTTCCTTGTTCACAGAAGTGATTGATTCAGCCGTTTTTAATGGGTCACTGAATTTAAATCAAGACAGAGAGAGAAATCAAGTGGACTGCATTTAGCAGATGCATTTCTCCAAAGTGACTTACAAAAGCAATCCACCAACAATATTTGTAATATACAATGCCTGGTTTATCAGACAACTAGATTAGGAAGCAAGCTAAAGAAGAGGAGAAATGACGAGAAGAGAAAGATTTTATTTTGCCCGATATATACCCACTGTAACCCCAGTGTGTGTGTGTGTGTGTGTGTGTGTGTGTGTGTGTGTGTGTGTGTGTCAGTTCACAGCGCCCAGCAGCACTCGGGTGGAGTTGGCAGACGGAAACGATGGCAAACATAACAAGCCCACAGGAATCCTGTGTGTGTCGTAAAACTGAGCGTCAGAGCCATATGCACGCTTCATCCTCAAACATTATGCAGAAACATGCTGCCACTAGACACAAACATTCAGATCCAGCATAATATTCTTAAAAACCTAAAACGACAACGCCTTTCTGAGACTCCAAACACATGTAGTGCAGCTGTACATGTTAAACGAGCTCTCGTGACAGCTCATAAGCCCAACGCAAGCTCTCAAAGACATACATACAGACAAAAGCTGATCTACATGCGTGTGTTCATGTTAAAACTGAAGAGTCAGCATCAGCTCCTGACTGCATGAAGGGGAAGATGGTTGGCTAGTCGATTGCTGAGGTCAGCTTGTTCATTTACTGCGTTAAAGAGGATACATTTAGAGATGTAACTTGGTGTTTCTGTGAATGAATCATCAGGGCAAGTTCTTCTAAAGAATCTCGAATCAAAATAACACACGCTCTCGCTCTAAAACAACTTCCCGCTTCGCTTTGTTACATATGCCTGGTGAGCTATTGGATCATTAAAACCAAATGCCAATTATTAATGTATATATTGTTTTATGTGTATTCTGTCTGGCTCACGTTAATTATTTCCCAATGAAACCAACCAAAATTCTCAATAAATGTCCTGTTTCACTCTGAACGGACACAAATCATTAGAGGTCGACCGATAGTGGATTTTACCGATACCGATAGCTAGGTTGGACCACACTGGCCGATACCGATTAATCAACCGATAGTTTTTAAATGGATACTGAAATAAAACTAGAGCTTTGCTATTTTAAAAAATATAAGCAGTAACAGTACTGAACCATACTTTGCAAATTAATAAAAAATATGAATATTATTTATTATATTGATCATTAAAGTTATTTCATAGTTTGCTAATTTTAAAGAAAAAAATTAAAAATTTTAAAATGTAGCCTATTAATAGCGAATGTTGAAATGAACACTCTAACAAGAAACAATACTTCTACAGTTTTCATTAATGCTACGAATGGACTCTTATTTTTAAGTATTACCATTTAATTTCAACAGTCATGCTTAAAGATGGCCATTTTTAAATATCTACACACGGCCATACCATTAAAATTACATACATTTGGATATTGTTTGTGTACTCACACACTTTATTTGCTTCTATTTTAACACTTGATAATTATCTAATAATTAAGAAAAAGTTAGTCACACAAAAGCAAAAATTAGGGAAAAGTGCAGCGCTGTATTTAGGAGAACTCAGAGGTATCTCTCACGCACGCAGTATTATATTGGCATTTGAAGTTTCCCGCTCAGTGCAGTGCGCAGTGTCACATGTCAAAATAAACACGTGCTGGTAGTGATTTCCGCCTCTAGAGGCGGCTCTCATATTGTATAATGCCAGCGGACCCTTCTCAGCCACTCCAGCAACGGAAGCAAAACAGAAAACTATCGGCATGGATTTTTACAGATAACCGATAGTTGCGGCAATCAACTATCGGTGCCGATTAATCGGTCTATCACTACAAATCACAGCGGTAAAATGGGTTGCGATTGGCAATTGTTTTTCTCCGTGTTGGGAAAAACGATGTTAAATGCAATTGCTGCATCCCAATTCGCCTACTTACATTACACCCTAAAAGTATGCACTCTTTGTGCAGAAAAAGTACATACTTCTGAGTGAGTTTAGTAGGCAAGCTTTGGGACGCACTGCAATACTTCATCATAATTGCATCTTCAACGAACCGCTCGGTCTCTGATGCATCCGTCACTATTTACACTGCCACGTTAGATATTGATTACTGATAACTCAAACCTCTGTTTAACCTCCGGCCTCACGTATCTGCCATATTTGTAGTTCTTAACACTTTTTATTTGTGTTTGTAATTCTAATTGATTCCTCGTCCTATGTGCAATGGATTGTGGGCAATATTAGAGTGTGCATGGATCTGCACTTCAACATACTAGAATTTGGGATACACTACTTCTAAATTTGAATACTATTTTGGATGGACAGTGTATGTGAATCTGGACCATCAGCACCATTTGATGACATAGAAAACCAGAGGACAATAAATCACTTGCAAAGCAAAAATCAAATGACAGACGTGTTTTCTCAACATACATATCATATTTAATCATCGTCAGGTGGAAAGATCTTCTGCAAACATTGACTGGTAGATGTGTGTTTGAGATTAAGGCGGGAATGTAATATGACAAGCTAAAGGCCACCAACAAATATCTGTTTGCGTGCCTTAATAACTAAGATAGAGCTGGATTCCTCAAACTTACTCAATATCAGATTTCATCAGGGTATCAAAAGATCTCGGTCATCCAGACGTTACAAAGCAGCGTCACTTTCTATAAGTATGTTGTGAAGTTTAAATGTGCTTTTCAGCCTTTAGAGACAAACACCTTATAATCCACCACATTTCAATTCAGAAGTGTCCATTCACACTCTTTATAGTGATGCCTTCACATGGTAAATAGTGAAATAGTGAAGCGACTGACATTAGCTGAGTCAACACTGGTGTGGTGTGTGAGCCATCCAGTCTGACTAATGATGACTTTATCATTCAGGTGTGGCCATGATCACAGCAATCCTTCGTTCTCTTCAGTATTCACATCTGCGCCTTCACAGACGGTCTGAAAGAGCAGTTCAGAAAGCGTTCATTCGCTGGAACTCAACAGTAAGAGGGCCATTATGAATCCCACATTAGATGCAGCTGGTTTATTTTTACGGGTCTGTTTGGAGCAGCTGCTGTAATGTCTGTGTCAGCATCCTAGATCGCCTGTGGGAAGACTCTACACTTATGAATCATTCATTAGACTAGAAATCCTGGGTTTCTGAAGAGCAGAGGCTTGCTTGCACGAATGAAATGCATTGTGAATGAAACAAGACATTTATTGAGCCATGAGGGGATGTTAATAACTCGCTGAACAACACTAAAGCGGAGAGGGTCTTGATAATGACCGGTTCTTTGTGCGAAACCCAACTCAAAACCTTATTCTAGAAGCAAAGCACTACTTTCATTAAGTACATTAGGCAGACATCACTTTAAACTTTGGATGGAAAGCTCTCTATTATTATAGTTTTCAATTAGGACATGCAGATCGATCTCATTAGCCATTAATAATTCCTCTTACGCTGTGTTAAACTCAAAGTTTCAGACTAGACATAAGACTAGTCAAACTTTTAAAATGAAATAAAATAACAAATAAATACATATGTACAAATAAAACTGACTTCTCTTAAAAGCAACTGCATTTGGCACCAAATGTCTCCAAGATCCATTTAGGCTTACAATGCTTTTAGGAAAATGCAGCTCAAGTCATATTTCAACTGTACAATCACAATAAATACACAATATTTTGAAATTACATAAACTATATTTTGCATTAAGTAAAAATACTATATGATGTTTATAAGAATATAAAAACAATTAACATTGAAAATAATGACAATTACAAAAAAGTTAAAGTAAAACTGCCGAGTGAATTGACAACGGTTTTTTTTTGTGTGGAAAATGCACTTAATTATCATGATAATAATGTGTTAATGCAAAACAATAGATAGATGGATAGGTAGGTATGCAATGTAAATAAATGTTTATTAGGCAATAACCTGATGGGCGTCTTCTTCAGTATTTTGCGAGAGCATAAAGACATGTATTAACGAGTGATTAAGTGTCCCGCTGTCATCAATAAAGCCACACATAACTAATTTTAGTGTTATGATGAACATTGCCATAGAAACGAGTCTGAGGATGTGAACAGCTCATGTTAGTCATCTTGTAATTACATAAATCCTGTCAAAGTGAAGGCAGTGTGACTCAGATAACGCCAGTATCAGTGTGTTATTCAGAAGGTGATTCTTACTGTGACATCATCACTCCAACATTCCACTCACGTCTGTGACATCATCACTCCAACATTCCACTCACGTCTGTGACATCATCACTCCAACATTCCACTCACGTCTGTGACATCATCACTCCAACATTCCACTCACGTCTGTGACATCATCACTCCAACATTCCACTCACATCTGTGACATCATCACTCCAACATTCCATTCCACTCACGTCTGTGACATCATCACTCCAACATTCCACTCACGTATGTGACATCATCACTCCAACATTCCACTCACGTCTGTGACATCATCACTCCAACATTCCACTCACGTCTGTGACATCATCATCATTCCAACATTCCACTCACGTCTGTGACATCATCATCATTCCAACATTCCATTCCACTCACGTCTGTGACATCATCACTCCAACATTCCATTCCACTCACGTCTGTGACATCATCATCACTCCAACATTCCATTCCTATCACGTCTGTGACATCATCATCACTCCAACATTCCATTCCACTCACGTCTGTGACATCATCATCACTCCAACATTCCATTCCACTCACGTCTGTGACATCATCATCACTCCAACATTCCACTCACGTCTGTGACATCATCATCACTCCAACATTCCATTCACGTCTGTGACATCATCACTCCAACATTCCACTCACGTCTGTGACATCATCACTCCAACATTCCACTCACGTCTGTGACATCATCACTCCAACATTCCATTCCACTCACGTCTGTGACATCATCATCACTCCAACATTCCACTCACGTCTGTGACATCATCATCACTCCAACATTCCACTCACGTCTGTGACATCATCATCACTCCAACATTCCACTCACATCTGTGACATCATCTCTAACGTCTGTGACATCATCATCACTCCAACATTCCACTCACGTCTGTGACATCATCATCACTCCAACATTCCACTCACGTCTGTGACATCATCATCACTCCAACATTCCATTCCACTCACGTCTGTGACATCATCATCACTCCAACATTCCATTCTCACGTCTGTGACATCATCATCACTCCAACATTCCATTCCACTCACGTCTGTGACATCATCATCACTCCAACATTCCACTCACGTCTGTGACATCACTCCAACATTCCATTCCACTCACGTCTGTGACATCATCACTCCAACATTCCATTCCACTCACGTCTGTGACATCATCATCACTCCAACATTCCACTCACATCTGTGACATCATCATCACTCCAACATTCCACTCACGTCTGTGACATCATCATCACTCCAACATTCCACTCACGTCTGTGACATCATCATTACTCCAACATTCCACTCACGTCTGTGACATCATCATCACTTCAACATTCCACTCACGTCTGTGACATCATCATCACTCCAACATTCCATTCCACTCACGTCTGTGACATCATCACTCCAACATTCCACTCACGTCTGTGTCATCATCACTCCAACATTCCATTCCACTCACGTCTGTGACATCATCATCACTCCAACATCCCACTCACGTCTGTGACATCATCATCACTCCAACATTCCATTCCACTCACGTCTGTGACATCATCACTCCAACATTCCACTCATTCTACAGAATTCCTATCGGTCACATTCCAGGTCTAGACGGAGCCTATTGTTGGAGAGTTCATGTTTGGGATGGTCATGTGACCTCATAAGCATGCTTAGTTTGGTTATGAGGTCAAGGTTTTCACCATATTATTTTACTAGAGCGTTTCACCAACTCTCGTTTGATTTTGCATGCACTTTCTATATGCAGGATTGTGTGCCATTTATGACAAAACAAATCTTATGAAAATCTGATGCACGGGACTGTTGCTGTTAATTCATGTTCACGGATCTTGACCTTTCCAATATGGCAGATGTATTGTGGTAATAAGCATCCACTGCTAATGCAGCCGCAGAGCTTCTACATTTACATTTATGCATTTAGCAGACGCTTTTATCCAAAGCGACTTACCATAAATTTATATTCAGGTTATAATTTTATTTTTTTTGTCAGTATGTGTGTTCAATGGGAATCGAACCCACAGCCTTTGCGCTGCTAACGCAATGCTCTAACCACTGAGCCACAGGAACACTTCTAATCGGAGGGTTGTTCAATGCAAACTGAATGCCACATCAGAAAGACTTTAAACCTTGATGTAGCTCAGTTCACTTCCATTGTTTTATTTCACTGTACAATGAAACTAGATCAAACATGGTCTTTATGAGGGGAAAAACAATGTAATTCATAATGCATTATAACATCCATTCCTCAAAACAATCTCTCCAAATGAGCTTGTTATGTTCTGCTGAATAATATTCTAGATGCTTTTACTTTTCTTTGGAAATAATTAGGAAAAGTCCTGACAAATAATACAGCAAACAATACAAATCCTGTAAGACAGAAATAAGAAGCTTTATGTAGAATAGAAATGCACTAATGACAATCAGGGTCATTGTTTTAGTTGCTTACTCAAGTGGAATGAACCGCGGTGGAATATGAGCTCTAAATCGGAGCGATGCGGTGACCAACGCCACTGGAATCTGTAAGGGTTGGGTCATTATGTGGATTTGGCCTTTAGTGTGGGAAATGTGCAAAATATGGAAACTTCCCCATGACGAACAAAGACCATTAGAACATTTAGCATGGTTAAGATGTTTTTTGGCATAATGCGTGATAAAGCAGATGCAATGTGACAAATTTGATAATGAATGTGAAAATGTTGCATGACACAATAACAGCAAAGCTGTGGTTCATGAGCCAAACTGTAGCTGATGTGTAGATTAAATGCATCATCCACCCATTTGGATTTTTACTGAGACCTTTTTGGCTCTACTACACAAACACACACATCTCAAGAGTCAGAAGATCAGACAGATAAAAGGTGTCAGCACCATCCTGACAAAATACATCAGCAGTCTCACATCTAACATCTACTTTGCCCAAATAACATTACGTGCTTAAATTCGCCACATTTTTTGTACAACAGGAATGAGGAAGACTGTGTGTCTCTACTTCAATCATATACACGATGAGCCTCGGGGGGGAACAAGAGCAACACACAAAAAACACCCATCTGATAACATGAGGAAACCAACTACAGGTCAGTGAAAGATATATGGTAGAAACTGTCCACAACGAGAAAGATTTAACACATCTTCACTGATCTAGTCTTCAAGTCTTGAACAGATAAGCCTCCCAAGTTCATATGTGGAACAGCCAAAACTTTATCGTGAGGAAGAATCCTCAATTGGGACTTTTTGGTGAGATTTCATTAAATATGTTGAGCTGTAACATATCGAAGACTAAGCTTGATAAACACAATACTAGGGATGGGTGATATATTGCATACGATATGCATGCGCATCTCGTCAGTAAAGCCGGTTCCTTGATTAGCGCTAAATCTCCATCACCTGTTTTCAAATGGAGCGGTATTTAATACACGGAGCCGTAGTTCACAGACAAGCTACGCATATATCGACTGATATATCACCTTCGATATGAACGCGATATTGCATAGCTTGTCAGTGATTTACGGCTCTGTGTATTAAATACCGCTCCATTTGAAAACAGGTGATGGAGATTTAGCGCTAATCAAGGAACCGGCTTTACTGACGAGATGCGCATGCATATCGCATGAGATATATCGCCCATCCCTACACAATACACATTAAATTAAATTATTCCTATAATCCAGGCAAGAATTTGGACTAATCAAAGGATTAGCAACAGGCCCTTCGTCCAGCTTTCTGTGGCCTAAAACTCTTTCATAAAGCATTAATAACCTCCTTGAGGTTACCAATAACTGAAGTGAAAATGAGCAGATGGAGATCCCAAACCTTCTGACCGGAGAAATCTCACTCATTTAGCTTACCATTTTACATTCGAGGACATGGGTGTGTTAGTTAGTTCAATAATTCTGGGTGTGATGACGGTTGTATAACTAATAAAAGCCTTAATTACAGGCCTTTCTGCTGCTGACACTTAGTTTATTGTGCCGACGGTTCATCTATGTGTGTGTTCCTCACCTCAGAAACAGATTCAAAACCTAGTCGACTATGAAATATTAGTAGAATACATGACTAAAAGAGTATAAGAGGTTAAAGGGATAGTTCAACCAAAATCACACTCAAGTGGATCCAAAACTTTCCTTCTTGACTCCCACAGTGTTTTTTTCATACCATGGAAGTTAATGGCTGCCAGCAAAATATCTACAACATATCTTCTTTTATGTGTAGCAGAAAAAAGAAACTCACACAGGTTTGGAAAACTTAAGGGTGAGTAAATGACAGAACTTTCATTTTTGGGTGAACGATCCCTTTAAAGGTTTAATTTATCTAAAAACGTTCATATTTTCTGGTGTTTTGGTTTATTTTACAAAAGCTGCCGTGAAGATTATTTCCGCTTTCACAGTATAAGGTTTTAGAAGGTCATGAGTATAAGCAAATAATGACATAATGTTCATTTTGTGGTGAAGTACTCCTTAAAATGAGCTTATTTTCCTCCCAGCGTTTCTTGAGACACTTTCCAAGAAAGCAGCATCAGTCGCTGCGTCAGCTACATCTAAACATGCTGTAAATCCCCAAAGAGAAGATCTATAGCAACAGCAGCCATGAGAGCAGATCATATCTTTGAACCATCCTTCTTGTACTATCCACCGTAAACAATCAGATCAAGCAGCAGAGAATGTGCTTTTGTGTGCTTAAAGTCAACGGTAAGGATGGGTTTTGATTTCATGTTGACTTCAACACAAAGATTAGCACCTGGAATTGCATTTCTACAGAAAACATAAGGCAAATATGACATTAATGCTGCACAAGGCTCTCCAGCACAAGAGCTTAGAGCTTAGATGGAGAAACTGATAAATAATAGAGCAGATCCATGAAAAACGTCCCCGTAAGCGCAGGAAAAGTCTTGGAAGCTGAATGTAAAAAGCCTCGTGGGAATCTCATCCTCATCTATTGATTTCCACGAAGGGAAGAGTTTGTATCTCAAAATACACAGACCTGACCCAGTGCCATGACATGTTAAGCTCCATGCCATGAAGCACAATACACAACATTACAAGAGCCAGACATCAAGAGAGCGCTTACGAGAACTAGGCTATTACGTTTAGATGCCCATAACTCTTCACAGAAAACATCTGACAGAAGTGAAGCCTCTCAATAATACACAAACTATAATTTTCTCCAAAGCCTGTTATCAGATGAATGAACCCGTTTCAGTAAATGAATGCAAAGTGACACCTTTAACAAGAGCGCTGTGTGTAATGTAAAACCTCTTCACGCTGTGATCATAAACACAGAGTGCTCCTGTCTGACAGGGCGGTCAAGTTCAACTGCTCCTCAGAAGTCTTGAGTCCATTAAAGATGACACTTTCCCTTGGAAACTGACACGACAACTGTTCTGGGATCATTGCACTGCATTTATAGGGTGTGTGTGAGAATGAGTGTAGAATCAGTGTGTGTGTGTGTGTGTGAGAATGAGTGTAGAATCAGTGTGTTGTGTGTGTGTGTGTGTGAGAATGAGTGCAGCTTAATCAGTGTGTGTGTGTGTGTGTGTGTGTGTGTGTGTGAGAATCAGTGTGTGTGTGTGTGTGTGTGTGTGTGAGAATGAGAGAATCAGTGTGTGTGTGTGTGTGTGTGTGAGAGAATGACAGTGTAGAATCAGTGTGTGTGTGTGTGTGTGTGTGTTGAGAGGATGAGTCAATCACATGTTGTGTTACAGTGTGTGTGTGTGAGAATGAGTGCAGAATCAGTGTGTGTGTGTGTGTGAGAATGAGTGTAAATCAGTGAGAGAATGAGTGTAGAATCAGTGTGTGTGTGTGTGTGTGTGTGAGAAGTGAGTGTAGAATCAGTGTGTGTGACACGACAACTGTGTGTGTGTGTGAGAATGAGTGTAGAATCAGTGTGTGTGTGTGTGTGTGAGAATGAGTGTAGAATCAGTGTGTGTGTGTGTGTGAGAATGAGTGTAGAATCAGTGTGTGTGTGTGTGTGTGTGAATGAGTGTAGAATCAGTGTGTGTGTGTGTGTGTGTGAGAATGAGTGTAGAATCAGTGTGTGTGTGTGTGTGTGTGAGAATGAGTGTAGAATCAGTGTGTGTGTGTGTGTGTGTGTGTGTGTGTGTGTGAGAGATGAGTGTAGAATCAGTGTGTGTGTGTGTGTGTGTGAGAATGAGTGTAGAATCAGTGTGTGTGTGTGTGTGTGTGTGAGAATGAGTGTAGAATCAGTGTGTGTGTGTGTGTGTGTGTGTGTGTGTGAGAATGAGTGTAGAAGTGTGTGTGTGTGTGTGTGTGTGTGTGTGTGTGTGTGTGTGTGTGTGAGAATGAGTGTAGAATCAGTGTGTGTGTGTGTGTGTGTGAGAATGAGTGTAGAATCAGTGTGTGTGTGTGTGTGTGTGTGTGAATGAGTGTAGAAGTGTGTGTGTGTGTGTGTGTGTGTGTGTGTGAGAGAGAATGAGTGTAGAATCAGTGTGTGTGTGTGTGTGAGAATGAGTGTAGAATCAGTGTGTGTGTGTGTGTGTGTGTGTGTGTGTGTGTGTGTGTGTGTGTGTGTGTGAGAGAATGAGTGTAGAATCAGTGTGTGTGTGTGTGTGTGTGTGGAGAATGAGTGTAGAATCAGTGTGTGTGTGTGTGTGTGTGTGTGTGTGTGTGTGTGTGTGTGTGTGTGTGTGTGTGTGTGTGTGTGTGAGAATGAGTGTGTGTGTGTGTGTGTGTGTGTGTGTGTGAGAATGAGTGTAGAAGTGTGTGTGTGTGTGTGTGTGAGAATGAGTGTAGAATCAGTGTGTGTGTGTCATACATAAATTGTCTTTCAAAAAAATAAATAAAAATAATAATAATAATAGTATAATAATCAGCCTTTATAATAACTCAGAAATAAGTCATTATAAACCATCACAATAAAATGTTATGATTATTTTAATTAATAATAACAACTAATATTATTATTATAACCAATCACACTATCCAAATACAATCACTGGACATTAAATATATTTTAAAAAGACGTTTGTAATCTTAAAGAAGCAAGATCCCCACACGTGTGAATGTGTGAGAGTATAAATGATAAACGAGGGTTAATGTCGGTCCGCTTCACATGAACAGAAGTATCTGATTCTCACCTGCTCTCGCGCTGGAAACGATGCTCAACTCGTCGCTGTTTCGCTCATATACTGAGATTTATATTAACGCATCATCATCATCATAAGAGCGTCCACGTCGCGGAAAGAAAGAACCGTGTGGAAACGCCTTCGTGACATGCAGCGGAGTAATGTTGAAGGAAACAACGCGTCGGAAATCATTACTGGACAAGCGAGCTGTCGGTCATTGTTTTGCGTGCACGCGATTGGACAACAGACCAATAGATCCGCCTACTTAAATGTGTGACGCATACACTAAGCCCCGCCCCTTCTGATGATAGTAGTGAATGAAATGGAGAGAGGGCGGGTCTAACTCTACCTCTCTCTGTTCTCAAGTAGACTATGCAGGAATTTGCGAAGAAAAATACTGTTTTGTCAAATTATTTGCAGAGAAAAATAATTAAATAATAAAAAAATAAAATATTTGTATATATAATTGAGCATGAGTAACGTAAAAAGAAACAGCAAATAAAAAAACACAGTAATTATAAATTATATGGGAGGCAGTGCCTCTTGTAAATAAATAATAATAATACAAATAAATAAATAAATTAATTTACATTTAGTCATTTAGCAGACACTTTTATTCAAAGCAACTTAAAAATGAGGACAATGGAATAAATAAAAATAAAAAAGAGTAATGATATGCAAGTGTTATAAATAATAATAAATAAAAATATTCATATATTAATAATAATAAAGCCATGAAAATAAATCAACATTGCAAAAATAAAACACAATATTTTTTGCTACATTTTGTCAAATATTGTATAAAGCATTATTTGTTTCATGCAAAATTGTTCTATATTTTCTATAATTGACATTAGCAAACCTAGAGAGACTGTCACACCCTGCAGAAGTCCATGACACGCAGAGACCGGGGCTAGTTGTCACATGCTTTTTTTTATATTTGTTTATTTAGTGACTAATTTGCCTAAAAATACCTATAATAATAGCAGGTTCCATTATGAGGTTCCTATTTATACTATAGTGGGACAACCATGAGCCGCTGTTGGGGCAAGTTTTCACAAACGGTGTGTGTTCAGTGTTTCCTTTATCCTGCGCAACAGCAAAGAAATGTTACTTTTTTGTGCTCTACAGTTTCTGTGTATCTAGAAATTAACAAATAAATAAATAAACTTAGTTTATTTAGAAATATTCACTTGAGTGAAAAGGAATCAGTTCTCTACATCTATAAATACTGGGCATATCAATAATACAAATACAAATGCTTAAAATATAAACTTTGAATGACTGACTTTTGAACTTTATAGCACTAAATTTATTTTGTGTCATGAGATCAACAGCATGACTCGTTTGTTTTAATTTTAAACAGGGTAAACAAACTCGTTTTGGACAGGATAATGAGCAACACATCAACAGGACACTGATATGCATTTCTTTTGTCGATGTTTTTGTGACAGAAGCACACCAGAGATGGCTGAGCGCTGGTCTGACTCACCGGTGCTGTTGCTGTAGGTGCGTACGGTCGTTGTGCTCGTGGGCGGCGGGGAATCAGAGTCCACCGAGGCCGAGTCGTCGTCTTGAGAACAGCCGGCCTGAATGGCTCGAAGGTAACTATGGCTGCGTGAGCGGAAGCATGTGGGCCTGGGCATGTCGGGAGGCTCGCTGCAGCGGGAGTGAAGAAGCATGTCCTCCAGCTCGTCTTCATAATGCTGACTCAGCTCCATGTCTCGCACCTGCTGACACAGCGACGGCTGAAGTGTGCTGGCATGATTGAGAAGGAACAGTGACGGGTGCATGCAGCGTTCAGAAGGACTTTACTGAATACTGCCCACTATGCATTATATACACACGGGCTGCCAAAAGTTCAGAATAATGAAGATTTTCAAAACTTTCCAAAACTGCATTGATTTGATCAAAACAGTATTTTTTTTTAAATATTATTACAATTTCAAGTAACCGTTTTCTATGTGAATATATGTTCAAATGTGTTTTATTCCTGTGATGCGCAGCTGTATTTTCAGCAACCAGTCTTAAGTGTCACATGATCTTCAGAAATCATAATAATATACTGATTTACTGCTCAAGAAACATTTCTGATTATTATCAATGATGTAAGCAGTTGTGCTGCCCAATATTTTTATGGAAACCGTGACAAACTATCTTTAAAAAGAAGTAAAAGAAAGTAATACTATTAATCAGCATGTATGCATCAAATTGTTACAATGAAGTGACACATATGACAGTAAAGACATTTAGAATTTGATGAAAAATGATATTTCAAATTAAACTTTAACATGTATTTTAAATAAAATTAAGTTTCTATTCATCATTATTAATAATTGAGCAGTAAATCAGCATATTTGAATGATTTCTGAAGATCATGTGACACTGAATACTGGATTAATGATGCTGAAAATACAGCTGTGCATCACAGAAATAAAATACTTTTTACAATATATTCACATACTGTAGAAAAGAGTGAATTTAAAATATAGTAATATTTCATTATTTTACTGTTTTTACTTCATTTTGATCAAATAAATGTGGCCTTGGTGAGCTGCATTTAAAAATCTGAATTATTCCAAAGTTTTGGCCACGAGGGTAGTTTGCTTTTTAATTGATTGTTGGGTAAAAGTGTTTAAATAATTGGCAGTCGGATCAAATAATGAGTTAAAAAAGAGAGAAAAGCTGAAAATACTTGTGTACATGTTCAGTTGTCACACTGGAAATGGAAAGTCTTGTGCATTGCATTTTGGGATACAATTTTACAGTTTTTAATACACAGTTTGGAAAATGTGGAATGTATTCAAATATTGCATTCATACTATCAAAACAGATAAATATGTAATTATGATAAAAACTGCATTGATGCATTTTATAGATATTGTGCAACATTCTAGTATTGTAGCCATTGTATTTGATTACTAATTAGTCTTTGAGCTGATGCATTTCTCTAAGCTGCAATGGATCATGTGTATAATCTCATGAGTGACACACCAAGGAATCAGCCCATTTCTTAAGTTATTTATCAGAAAGACTATGTCATTATATTCAATGCATATTACGCATCTTCATCCTCATCTGTCGGCCGTGTCCTATAATGAACTAGAAGGTCACGAGGGGTCTGACCTGACTGATGCAGCTGCCGCGTCCCAGCGTACTGCAGCCCTGACTGAAGTCATCATCTTCCCAGTTTGGGAACAGAGAGCTGCCTCCGATGCAGTCCAGGTTATCCAGACTGCGGTTCCCAGAGAACTCTCGCAGAGAGGGAAGACAGCTGAGGACAGGAAGGGGACGGGGTCACAGAGAGAAGAGAAGAGAAGAGGCAGGAGATGAGCGAAGGGCCACAAGCAGCTCAAGCGCTCGATAGGCTACCGCAGGGGTTTTCAAACTGGGGCCTAGGGACCCCCAGGGGCCACAAGGGAGTGCTCGGGGGTCAGTGAAAATATTTATTTTAAAAAATGTAGAAATAAATAAATAGAAGTGAATGGAATAAAAGATAAGCAAAATAAATTAAACACAAATACAAGATAAAAAAATAATACATAAATAAAATAAGATGAAAATACAATTAGTTTTAATTAATTAATGAAATTAATAAAATACAGATTAAATTACAAATATATAAAAGTTAAACAATTTAGGGGAATTTAAAAATACATTTAAAAATATTAAATAAATAAAATAAATCAATAAAAGAGAAAGCAGTGTAAAATAAATAAATAAATCATATAAAAATCTCGATGCCTTTTTCATATTGATCATATTTGGGGGATCCGTGGCATCTATAAGATTGAAAACCCCTGGTCTACTATACAACAAGCAAATGGAAATGATAAAGCCGCAATAAAACTACTGAATAAATATTTACTTATTAGGAAATGTATTATCTTTTCAGATCTTTGTTAAAAATGAAACTATCCATCTTTTATTCATCCATCCATCATCATAAATTATTTGTGTTATTAGATGAACATAGGAGATCTGAAAATTGCTGCTCTAAATTAAAAACAAACAATCTCCTCAAATAGTTTAACTATCCAATCAGACTGAAGCAGCACAGCTAATGACCAATCAGCAAAGTACAGTTTCCATTCAGCGTCCAATCAGAGCTCTTATAGCAGTTAGGGTGAGCATTACAAGCACTGAGGAGGCTTTCTCTCTCTTTCTCTCCAATCACAATCCACTTGTCTGCAAACGTGCAATGCAAGCAAAACTCAAACATCAGATCTGTGCTGTATGGAGAAAACCACCTCAGACTAAACATCTCAGAGTAGGAGAACTGTTTCATGGCCAATAAGAAACCGATTTTCAATCAGCACTCCTAATTTGAGAGGAGTTGAGGAAAGCAGCGCTGGTGCGACGACTCCTTTGTGCGGTCAGTGAGGAGCTGCTAGACGACCGGTGTCCTCACTGCACTGACCTGACAGAGCGTCCGATCTGCTGCAGGGTGCTGATGCTGTGGAGGGGGGGCCAGAGAGCCTCCAGATCCCCCTGCAGCATCGAGTAGTCCAGCAGACGGCTGGAGAGAGGCAGGGTTACAGGTGAGAGGGGGAGGAGAGGGAGGTGCTTAAAACAGTAGAGGCGGGGCTTCAAACCAAGACGTTTGAGTCATTAAAGAAGGGAAACTTAATGAGAGGCAAATGCTATGTTCAATGCTATGTTCTTACTATACATAGTAAGTATACTGAGCACAATATGCAAATGTTCTGTATAACAAACTATATTTGCTCGCAATGCAGAGATAAAATAAAAAATTAATCACACAAAATTGTATTACCATGGCAATTGGATGCCAATCACATGACAGCAATCTTCTTAGTATTGTATTATGTTGAATTTTTTTAAGTTTAATAAAAAATATCAATGTTTAATTTATTATTAATAAACATATTAATCATAAAATAGTGTATACTGCACTGTATTCAGTAAGCAATAAGTTAGTATACCATTGTGAACATAGTCTGAACAATCAGGATTAGGAGAGGAAGGTGTTAGGGTCAGTCTGAAGAAAACATGTCCATGACATATTTCTTCACAAAACCAAAAGAATAACATAAGAAACTGCACTAAAAAGCTGGCCTATTTGTAGAGGGGTTTAGTGTTTTATTATTGTCAAATAAACATTGTTAGAAATATGGACTTGGCAGTACTAAAATTACTAAATAATGAAAATAAATGATGAAAAATGAAACATAAAGCACATAAAATAATTAAAACCTGCACTATTATTCAAATGAAAACTGTAAATGCATATATAAATAAACACTGTAGTAGTAAAATATTACTATTAGTGTTACTAAAATAATACTGCACTGTAATAAAGTAATGAGATTCATAATGACCAGACACAATCATTTTATTTAAATCAGCATAAACAAAAGGCAGCCCAACAAATGTAACAAATACTTTGCAATTTATACTAAACAGCATTACTGCTTGAATGAGACTTCATTGATGACGTCAGATTTGAATTAGAAGCACATTTAAAAGTACAACAAATTGGATGCAAAAAATAATAATTTGTGAGTGTGTTTTTGCAATTATTTCATATTTAACACGATCTGATCTGTACCAGATACCTGTGGAAAAAAATCACAATTGATTGATAATACAAATGCACATTTTATGTCCACAAACTCGGCAATATAGCAACTGTTCATGAGTATAAGATGTGTTTTCTTTACATGTGAGCAGCAGAACGGTTGTGCGAGGCTCAGCATATACAGGGGAGAAAGACCAGCTGTGCTTAATATAGCAGATGAACGAGCACAGCTGGATTCTGATGCACGTATGAGAGAGAATCAGCACCGATAAACTCATCCTAATCCAGAAGGCATGAAATAACAGAGCTCACACCTCAGACGGGGTCTCTGGCGTCGTGCCAGACCACCAGAGTGTGTTTCTGTGTTTGTACCCTAATATATCTCCAGCCTTCTGCACAGAAACGGATCGCTGCGGTTGTGCATATAGAGTTTGGTTTTACTACACGAACTCTGTAAAGGTTGGGACGTTTTTTTTTTTTTATAAAAAGAAAACTAAAAGACTTTCAAATCAGATGAACCAATATTTTATTTACAATAGAACATAGATAACATAAATGTTAAACTGAGAAATTGTACACTTTTATCCACTAAATGAGCTTGTTTCAAATTGGATGCCTGCTACAGGTCTTACAGGTGGCACGGAGGCAACAAAGAGCTGAAAAAGCAAGACATTTTGAAAAGATTCAGCTGGGAGAACATCTAGCAACTAATTAAGTTAATTGATATCAGGTCTGTAACATAATTAGCTATAAAAGAGATGTCTAAGGCCGGTACACACCAAGCCGACGGTTGGCCGTCGGGCAGTTTTTGTTCGTCGGCCGACTAAGTTTTCTCAGTGTGTTCTCGGCTGAAGTTGGTCCTCGTCGGCTTGTTTTCGGCCGATTCGACATGTTGAATCGGCGTCGGAGCTCGTCGGTCAGTCGGGACATCTGATCATTCTGATTGGCTGTTCAGCTGGCGAACCAGTGCGCGAGAAAAAAAAACCCGGAAGTGGTTTCACCCATTTAGTGCGCTTTCTCCGTATTTTCGCGGCCGCTTCTTCTTTTCTCTTCCACAAGCAAAGACCAAGGGCTGACAACGCAGTGCCATTTGCAAAGTGTCAGACATTTCCGAAATATCATGAATCCGTCTGTGGTGAGCGAGATTCTGTCCCTTTAAGCTTTGAGTAACAAACACAGACTATTGCCACCTGCTGGTACGGAAAGGGATTTCTTCTACGCAGGCGCAGAACGGATGTGATACTTGGCCGTCGGGTGTCGAGCGTCGGCTTGGTGTGTCAGGGCAACTTTGAACCCAGACGCTGCCGACGTCGGCCGACTCCGCAGTCTGATTTCGTCGCCACTAGTTCGTCGGCGTCGGCTTGGTGTGTACAGGCCTTAAGGCGGTACACACCAAGCCGACGGTTGGCCGTCGGGCAGTTTTTGTTCGTCGGCCGACTAAGTTTTCTCAGTGTGTTCCGCAAAGTTGGTCCTCGTCGGCTTGTTTTCGGCCGATTCGACATGTTGAATCGGCGTCGGAGCTCGTCGGTCAGTCGGGCCATCTGATCATTCTGATTGGCTGTTCAGCTGGCGAACCAGTGCGCGAGAAAAAAAGAGTATCCATGGTTTCACCCATTTAGTGCGCTTTCTCCGTATTTTTCGCGGCCGCTTCTTCTTTTCCTCTTCCACAAGCAGAAGACCAAGGGCTGACAACGCCAGTGCCATTTGCAAAGTGTCAGACATTCCAAATATCATGAATCGTCTGTGGTGAGCGAGAGTCTGTGCTGCTTTTTCAGGCACTTTGTTTATGTTTTGTATCCTTTAGCTCTTCCGGTTTCAGCTTTGAGTAACAAACACAGACTATTGCCACCTGCTGGTACGGAAAGGGATTTCTTCTACGCAGGCGCAGAACGGATGTGATACTCGGCCGTCGGGTGTCGAGCGTCGGCTTGGTGTGTCAGGGCAACTTTTGCCGACGTCGGCCGACTCCGCAGTCTGCTTTCGTCGCCACTAGTTCGTCGGCGTCGGCTTGGTGTGTACAGGAGAGAGGCAGAATCGCTCAGAAGTAAAGATGGGCAGAGGCTCTCCGATCTGTGAAAGATTGCGTAAAAAGATTGTGGAATACTTTAAAAACAATGTTCCTTAACATCAAATTGCAAAGTCTTTGCAAATCTCATCATCTATAGTCAGTGTTGGGAAGGTTACTTTGGAAATGTAATAGGTTACAGATCACAAGTTACCCTACTTAAAATGTAATAACTAGTGTAACTTTTCAATTACTTTATAAAAGTAAAGTAACTGATTACATTTGATTACTTTTTGATTACTTTTCTAAATTTCTAATATTTTCAACTATTAATCATTTTCAAACATGCAAAGCAGGCAGGGTTAAACTTACAGTAGAGTTTAACACTAATTACTGTCAGACTCTCGAAAGCCTTCATCACTTGAATTAAGATTATAATATTTTAATTTTAAAGGAGATGTTGGATGCAAAATATCTTCATTTGCATATAAATATGTCTTTGCAGTGTGGACACAATCACCCTACAATGGTAAAAATGAACTCCTTTTTCAATCCCCCCAAAAGCCTAAACAGTCTCAATTATCAAGCAATTTTGATTTTGGAGTGAATAACCAGCGCTCTCTCCGTCCTCAATACCACGACTGAGGTGAGACCCTTGAGCAAGACACCGAATCCCCAACTGCTCCCCGGGGGCCTCAGCATAGAAGGCTGCCCACTGCTCCGGGTGTGTGTTCACGGTGTATTTGTTCACTGCTGTGTGTGTGCACTTTGGATGGGTTTAATGCAGAGCACAAATTCTGAGAATGGGTCACCATCCTTGGCCACACATCACTTCACTTTCACTAAATTAGTTTATGTCTGGCTGCGCAAATCATTTTACTCCAGACTGCTTTCTGAATAAGGGCCAATTCAAGGCAAGCTTTGTTAAAAAGTTAAAACTAAAGGATGGATTAGCAACCATTGTTCATGATCCAGCTACACCTCCAGAAGAAGTAAGTCTCCCACTTGATATTTTTTTATGATTATCTGCAAATCGCCTTTGCTCTTCCACAGAAGAGAGTGGCAGGGTGAGCAGAGCTCATTAGCATGTAAAGAGATATGCACTGAAACGAGTCGCTGTGTTCTTTTTCACACCCACCGAGACCATTTCAAGATTGCTCTAAAGAATCATACCCACTTGTGGAAAATAGGCATCCGATGTCCCCTTTGAAGCACAGCCACCTCAAAATCAGACTTACTTTAAAATCATTATGAGGTTAAATACAGATTTAAAATCATAACAAGAAATTGTTTAATAGCTATGATATTGATTTTAAAATCAAATCTTTGCATAGCTATGACAGGAAACACTGGAATCTAATGATGCCTTAGAAAAAACTGTTAATCTTAAAAAAAGCATATACATAAACCCATATAGGAAATATAAGACTTATCGGAAAACCATGATATAAATTTCTGAAACATTGGCGCTTCATATTTTAGAGCAGTCACTGCAATTTATGAAAGAAATCAATTAAATCTGTATGTGGGAGTGTGTGTGAAAAAATCAGATGTAACCCTCTTTGTAATCCTTAACATTTTCATAAGTAACTGTAATTTAATTACACATCTTTTCTTAGTAACTGTAACTAATTACAATTACTTTTATTTTGTAATTAAATTACGTAATTCCGTTTCATGTAACTAGTTACTCCCCAACACTGTCTATAGTTAATAACATCATCAAAAGATTCAGAGAAACTGGAGAAATCTCTGTGCATAAGGGACAAGGCAAAATACTTTTGTTGGATGCCCGTGGTCTTCGGCCTCAGACGACAATGCATCACTCATCGGCATGATTCTGTCATTGACATTACTAAATGGGCCCAGGAATACTTCCAGAAACCACTGTCGGTAAACATAATCCGCCGTGCCATCTTCAGATGCCAACTAAATCTCTATCCTGCAAAAAGGAAGCCACATGTGAACATGGTCCAGAAGCGCTGCCGTGTCCTGTGGGCCAAGGCTCATATGAAATGGACCGTTTCAAAGTGGAAAAGTGTTTTATGGTCCGACGAGTCCAAATTTGACATTCTTGTTGGAAATAGCCTCCGGGCTAAAGAGGACCGAGACCTTCCAGTGTGTTATCAGCATTCATTTCAAAAGCCAGCATTTCTGATGGTATGGGGGTGCATAAGTGCTTACGGTATGGAAAGCTTGCATGTTTTGGATGGCACTATGAATGCTGAAAGGTGTATAAAGGATTTAGAGAAACATATGCTCCCCTCTAGACGATGTGTATTTCAGCAGGACAATGAAAAACCACAAACTGCAGCTATTACAACAGCATGGCTTCTATTAGAAGAGTCTGGGTGCTAAATTGGCCTGCACTCCAGATCTTTCACCTATAGAGAACATTTGGGGCATCATTAAACGGAAAATACGCCAAAGACGACCACAAACTCTTCAGCAGCTGGAAACCTATATCAGGCAAGAATGGGAACAAATTCCAACTCCAAAACTCCAGAAACTCATAACCTCGATGCACAGACATCTTCAAACTGTTTTGAAAAGAAGAGGAGATGCTACACCATAGTAAACATACTCCCATCCTAACTATTTTCAGACCTGTAGCAGGCATTACATTTGAAATGAGCAAATTTTTTGCATTAAATGTCTCAGTTTAAACATTTGTTATGTTATCTATGTTCTATTGTGAATAAAATATTGGCTCATGTGATTTGAAATTCTTTTAGTTTTCAAAAATGTCCCAACATTTCCGTAATTCGGGTTGTAATAATGAACAGAAACATAATATGTGCATGTATTAATCATATGTGTTAACTTACTTTCTTGAGGGGAACTGGTCACTTAGTGATTGCTGTGTTGCACGTAAGTAGCTCTGCCTCCGTGCAGTGCTCTTCGGCGAGGGTTTGGGACTCCCGTCAGAGTCGTCGCTATCCTCAAGGTCAGCCATGGCTTTGACGTAACTGCCGCTACGCATCCGTCTACAGGGGATCTCGCCCATGGGCCCGCTTCGGCCCAGAGTCCCCGTCCAGTCGCCGGTGGAGGGCATCTGAACAAACATCAGACAGACACTGCAGATGCACATTCACGGCCCTTCTGATTACAGACCACAAGCTTAAAAATAAAGGTTACAAAATGGGATTTTCGCAGTGATGCCATTGAAGAACCAATTTTGGTTCCCCAAAGAACCTTTTAGTGAACCTTTTAGTTTTTTCCTTAGTGTGAAGAGCATTTAAAAAATCTAGCAGAAAAAAAGTCTAGTACAAACATTGTTAAATCAAGACGTGACAATATATGACTTCTGAAAACTGTATCAAACATAAATGAGTTTGTGCTTAAATCAAGAAAAAATATCTTCCAGTGGGATCAGAAATATAAACTTAATTAAAATGGAAACATGCTCACATCAGAAAACAAGACTTAATATCTTAATATCTCTATTTGCACAGATTTGGACTGACAGTTTAAGCAAGGCTTAACGGCCCAGATACACTTCAAGCTAAACTGAAAAACAAACTTGCGTGATGTAATTTAGAACAAAAATCAAGTTCATTCAGAATTCATTTTTGGGTGTTAAAATGAGTTGCCAAAGAGAACTTTAGCTGGGAGATACCTTCAAACTACCATTGGTACATGGTGTTTGTGTAATAGGTAGGTGTGGCTTTGACGTGGAAATCGTCTCTGGTTCATTTCTGGTTCAGTTGCTTTACAGTAGAAATTACAGTGGTGGCCAAAATTGTTAGAACACTTGGCATATTTAAGAGATTTAAGATGTTTTTGTTGAATTGGCCAATACAATGCCCATAAAACGAACTATTGCTGGAACTACGTGTAACAGAAAGAATTTGCTGGAACATTGAAAATGATGGACTGGCCCCCTTAAAGCCCGGAACTCAACCCCATCAAGCAAATTCGGGGCAAGTTGGAAAATAAACTAGGCAGATCTGTTGTATATTCAAAGGAAAGCCTTTGGCTCGAGTTGCAGAAGGCATGGGATAACATTAGTGTTGAAGTTCTAAGGAAATATATTGACACTATTCCAGAGAGATGGGCTGCTGTAATGAAGGTGGACATACCAAATATTAAAGTTAAAAGTGGATAAAAATGGTACGACTCACTTCATCTGATATCTGTTTTGCTCATAGCAACCATCTGCATGTTTCATGAACATTATGAAGTGAAATCATGTTTTGGAGGCAAAAAAGGTCAATGTTTTCAGATCTGTCAGGTGTTATAACTATGTTTGCCACCGCTGTAAAGTTCTATTTGAACTGAATTGATTTTAGA
The DNA here is from genome assembly GCA_027422405.1 of Ptychobarbus kaznakovi. NCBI lineage: Eukaryota > Metazoa > Chordata > Actinopteri > Cypriniformes > Cyprinidae > Ptychobarbus > Ptychobarbus kaznakovi. The sequence continues at coordinate 53,565 of JAPDDN010000239.1, forward strand.
CTAATTGGTTGTTCCAAAAATGGCAACACTGGCCCTTGTTTCAGACTAGTAAAAAACTAATCTAAAGAGATAGAACAACAACAAAATGTGACCCTGGAGCACAAAACCAGTCATAAGGGTCAATTTTTTGAAATTGAGATTTATACATCATCTGAAATCAGAATAATAATAAACTTAAATAAATAAAAATAAACTTTCCATTGATGTATGGTATTTTTTTAGGATAGGACAGTATTTGAATGAGATACAACTATTAGAAAATCTGGAATCTGAGGGTGCAAAAAAATCAAAATACTTTGAAAATTGCCTTTAAAGTTGTCCAAATTAAGTACTTAGCAAAGCATAATACAAATAAATAATTAAGGTTTGATGTATTTACAGTAGTAGATTTACAATATATCTTCATGGAACATGATCTTTACTTAATATTCTAATGATTTTTGGCATAAAAGAAAAATCGATAATTTTGACCCATACAATGCATGTTGGCTTTTGCTACAAATATACCCGTGCTACTTATGACTGGTTTTGTGCTCCAGGGTCACAAATAGCGGAGACTGCAACAAGAGTCGCAACTTTGGTTTAAAAGAGTACAAAGACATTTTTATCGGTCAGAAGAAAAATAGCACAGACACAAAGATGAAGCTTTCTAGAGTGCATGTGTAGATCGCCTGCATACCTCAAATGGACCATACTTGTGTACTGAGGTTTGCTTCCACCACAGCAATACAGTACATGATAACAGTGTTTTATTCATGCAACTCACCCTCCCACGTACCTGGAGGAAGGGGTAGCCCAGATCCTGCTGGACAGATTTGGACTTCAGCAGGGTGCGATCCAGCGTGGCCGAGCCCTTCTGGCACACCTGTCTGGTGGATCCTAACGTGAGCGTGGACCAGGGTCCCCCTTTACTAAAGTTCCCGTCAAACATCGGTCCTCGGCTTTCTCTGACCCCACCACCACCGCCGCCGCCAGGTCCCGGGAGTGCAGGGAGCCCCTGGTGCTTCAGGCCACTGTTACTCTTTGAGGATTTGAGCGTGTGCTCGCTCATGGTGCTGTAGCCCTGCATGAAGTACCTGGATGCCACCTGCCCGCCCGGCCCCGGTCCGGATCCCACCGCTTGATGACCCAAAGTCATCATGGCCTTCGGGTTCCTATAGTTACTAATATCACTGTCCAAATCGTCAGAACTCCAGTATCCGGACATATTGGATCGTGGCCTCCGTTTGGCTGTTGCTTCACTCTTCGCCCGGTCTTTGCTTTTGCTCCGATGGTGTTTGTCATCGCTGCTCGACGATCTGCTGTTGCGGCCGTTCATGTTTCCCTTGATGGCGGAGTTTTCCAGCGACTGCGATTTAGCGAACAGTTTCTGGACGGAGTGAACTAAGTAGCGCATTTTTCCCGGACTGTCGGTGCGCTGCTGTTGCTGCTGTTTGGTCGTTGTCACCGCGTTGCTTCGATGGAACTGTAACGTGCTGAAGCCATCCTGTTGACCTGGCAGCTGTTTCTCGAACTGGTTCAGGAGGTTAGGGGACAACCGGTTCATCTTTCCTGCCCCTAAATGCCAAAAAAACAGGAGAGTCAAACAGGAAAGATTCATAATGCATGAATCAAAGTCATAATTCAGTGTGAAAACCCTAAATCTTATTCACTTAAATCGTTATTAATTTAACCAGTTGCATTTAGCCTTTAAAAAATGTATTTAGCAGTTTACAGAGCTGTGTTTTAAGAAAATACACATAATCTGTGACCCTGGACCACAAAACCAGTCATAAGGGTCAATTTTTCGAAATTGAGATTTATACATCACATGAAAGCTGAATAATTAAGCTTTCCATTGATGTAATATTTGACTGAGATACAACTATTTGAAAATCTGGAATCTGAGGGTGCAAAATAAAAAATATAATATTGAGAAAATTGCTTTTAAAGGTGTACAAATGAAGTACTTAGCAATGCATATTACTAATAAAAAAATTAAGTTTTGATATATTTACTGCTGAAAATGTACAAAATATCTTCATGGAACATGATCTTAACTTAATAGATTACTAGAATGATTTTTGGCATAAAGGAGAGATAAGTAATTTTGACCCATGCAATATATTGTTGGCTATTTCTAGAAAATTTGCCCGTGCGGCTTAACACAGCGTTTTGGTCCAGGGTCACATTTATGCTGTATTTTAAGAAACATAAAAAGTCTTAAGTGAGATAATAAATAATAACCAGAAAATAAAATGAATAGAATATACATTCTGAAGGTCAAATGACTCATTTGTCTTTTATTTTCCACACATCTCTGAGGTTTACTTGCCTTGCATCCATTGCTATGTTTGCTTCATCACTAATTGCACCTTGAAAATTATTTTTTTCAGCATTACCTGATCTGAATAACTTGCATGCTGCATGTTAAACAATGCAGGCATCATCTACAAATAAAAAGCGTTAAGATATTTTAAGTGAATTAACCATTAACTTTTTAAGCTTTTCAAGTAGTCACATTAGGATACTTTTAGACATACTTAAACACTTCATTTCTACTGTAAATATTCAGAAAAAGGAGTTAATTAAAATACATGAGACAACAACTGCTATTCCATTGCAAACCTCCTCTTTATCTATATTATTACACCAGAATCAACATAAGTAGTGCAAATGTCATGCAAAATTGAATGCGGTGCAGAAGATGTGGCAAACCAGGTTTGACATCACTCACAAATCAAGTAAAATATTTTACAAAGTGCAAAGTTTGAAAGTCATTGGACCAATCAGACACGATTTTTCCTTTGATTTAACAAATCAATTAGTTATTAGATTAACAAATAATCAAAGACCCCTCACCCAATACACATACTGGTTGCCAGTATGTCTGTGGGTGACCCCAGAACCCCGGTTCAATGGCAACCAATCTGATAAACACTAGTTTTATTGCTCAAAGGAACGCAGGCAGAACAACTCTCACAGGGCTCTAGAGTGCGACCAATTTGGTCGCACATGCGACCTAATTTCTCAAGGGTGCGACTAATAAAAATCCTAGGTCGCACTGGTGCGTCCAGCCATTCGAGAAAAAAAACAAAACAAGTCTCCGCGACTCTGAAAGTCTCTCTGTTGTTCAACAAGACACATACATTAGGCCCATATCGTGGTCTAAACCAATCAGAGATAGTGAAGGGCGGACCCCCCTCTGATTGGCCGTGGTCCAGATATTCCTGTATGTGTGTGTGCGTCTGAAAATGCGCGTGCTGCTGCAGTCAGTCAGACAGAGAGAGGTAAGTAATAAAGATGCGCGCAGTGTTGCCAATTTCGCTAGATTTAGCGCCTTTTTAGACCCCCATAGCGACTTATTTTTTTCAAAAAAACAACTAGTGACAAATCTAGCAACTTCTTGGACAAACTTTAGTGAGTCTCTGTGAGATTTCGTTGGTACTGCCGCGGCGGCGCGAGATCAGCGCGCACGCGGCTCTTTCTCTGCATCGGCTCTGTTCAGTGAACGTCTGAGAGGAGCTAAAGAGATATTATTGCTTCTCTAAGTTTGCATGCACATATAGCTGAAATCACAGCACAGGAATTGTCTTGTCTTATATTGTGTATTATTTGATTTCATCAGCCAACGGCTCAGTAAAATGATAAATTATGATTTCTGTGCAGACTAGCTTCTTGGAAGGGAGAGCTGGTTATGTATTCTTAAAGGGCTGTGTTTCAGTCACTATTTAATATTTATCCCGTTGACTGACAACATAAACAGTAAAATATATAAAGTAAAACTGTTTTATTGAGAATTTGGCTGCATTAAAATACAGTATGAGAACAGAGAGACAATTAGACAGAACAGAACAGGTTTTTTCTTTACTTTATTGTACTTTTAGTCATTTAGCAGACGCTTTTATCCAAAGCGACTTACAAATAAGAAAAAGTAACTAAAATTAAAAGTTAAAACTATACATATTATATACACACATTTAAGAAGATAAAGAAATTAAATAAAAATGACAAATGCATACAACATTTCAAAACTAAACATTTAATTGAAAACAAAATTAAAGCTAAAAACAATTTATTAATTCAAGAAAAGGATATGAGTATAAAATGATTCTTACATAACACGAAAGGCCTAAGTATACTTATTTTTTACATAGTAAGAATTGGTTATAAAAACTGTAAATACCTTTTATATTTATATATATTACACAGAATATATATGTGTGTTTAGTGAAATTATTTGGTAGTCTGAGAATGTGGGATGGGGGCACCGGATTGTTTTATGGGTTTAAGGGGGGGGGGGCATCCCTTCGTTCAGACAAGTGGAAGGTCTGATAAGAATCAGTGTAGAAGGGCCAAGTCTGGAAGTGTTGATGCTAGAGAGAGTGTGGTCAGCTGGTTTAGCACCAACACTTTTTCAGTAAGTTACCTTTCCTGTAGAATTGTGCTTCAAATAAGAACTTTATGTTGACCAGATTGTTAGTTAGTCGTTTACAAATAGTCAATATTGCCTATATAAAAATTTGGGTGCACCTAACTTTTGTGCTGGTGCACCTAAGAAAAAAAGTTAGGCGCACCAGTGCACCCAGTGCAAAAACACTAGTTAGTCTAGAGCAGGCCTGTCTCACAACCTTTTTCCTATAGGAAAGACCATTATGCCATAAACATGGACTCTTCTCTAATCAATTCATAGAAAAACCTTTCTTTAAATGAACACATATCTTCAGGTCATTGTGTATATTATTACTGTTCTTGCATATTTTCTTGTGTATACTGTTTAATGCATGCTTATGATAGATCACTAGTTAATATCACCTCACTTATACCCATGTTTGGTCTCCATCAATTCGTCTTCGGATTATCTAATTGAGAGTGAATAGTACATGCTGATACCTATTAAACCCATTAGTGTCCTAAGAATCTTTAGTAGTTTGTGCATTAACCCCAGGCCTATGCAAATTACCATGCATGGAGACAAAGAGCCGTACAACTTTCCCTCCAAAAGTTCAAGACACCATTGACTCTTTGACACTCCAGAGGTGTGACCTCTTTATCAGATAAAGCTCTCACATCAGTGACCCGCCCTCAGTCTGCGCTTCTTTCAGATACTGAGAAGATGAGGATGTGAGCTAGAAGTCTTCGGTGTCTTAAGTTTGAACCAGGCTTCGGCCTTGTCTTTCCATTCAACAAAGGATCCTCGGATCTCAGCAGATCTCTTTCTTAGCTCTTTTCCACTTTCTACCTGGGAAGAAACTCCCAGTCACCATAGAATCAGGACATCTTTGGAATTCAAGAACATGATCGCTAGTCCAAAACCGTGAAACCATCAAGACTTTCATCCGAGACTGTATCCTTACACTCGTCAACGACTAAGGCAATGCAAGTATCGTACATTTAACTAAACGAAACAGAGGTTTAGTATAAGTTATAGACCCCGTTATAAACGGCGCTGATGGTTTTACTCAGGTGGTTAACTGACTCTTTCCATAACTGCATTCTCTGGTTGTTCTAATGGCTTCACTCACCCACTTTAGCCCCACTTTGTATGTACGCGTGAGTTGTATGTTTAGATTAGTTATGTGTAACGGGGCCGACAAGACAAAAGGCGTGCGGATCCATATGCAAGCTTTTATTGCTAGACATGGTCAAGAACACAGGCAGGGTCGAACAAATGGCAAACAGTCATATAGAGGGCAAGGCAGAAGAGTGCTCAAGTAAACGGGCGTGGTCTACAATCGGCGAACAATATCCAGAGGACAAGGCAGAAAGAAATCCAGGTAACAAACAGAAGGTCAGAAACCAGACCGCAAGGCAACACAAAAAGACTAGACTGAACACAAAAACAAAAAACGGGAAGGCTTGGTAGTAGCTAACATTTGGGGAATGCTAAACGCTAAAACAATACTCCGCGATGACAGAGAGGAAGTCCATGGCTTAAGTAAGCTGCGTGATCAGTGCAATCAGCTGTGTGTGTGTGTGTGTCGTCAGTGCAGTGAATGATGGGAATTGTAGTCTGAGGTGCAACAGTGAGTGTAGTGCAAGAGTCCATGTGGTGGAAGGGCAACCAGATTCGTGACAGTTATGCGTGTTAGCATTTAGTTAATAAAAGTTGTGTGGACAAATTATATGAGTTTCTGGTTCTGCCTTGCAAATTAATGTCTCTTTATGATTTTGACCCTCGCTACATGCTCTAATGCATTAATAGGAAAGTATTTTCTGTGGCCACGGAAATATAATTGCTTAGAGTTGATATGAACTTACACTGAATGTTCGCTGGACGGACAGATCAGTGGATAGCAATTTAATTCAGCTACAGTTATTACTATCAGCCGATATAAATAATTGTAATTAATCATAATTCATTGTAATTATTTATATACAATTCCCTTTTGAGCTAATTTGCAACAGTCATAAACTAAATTTGAGAATTAACTTATTTTTTTTCTATTTTATGACTTGTATATGACATGCATGAGTCATATAGATGACTAATTTATTTATTTGATTGATTGAAAACAGCCTCTAGAGCAGTGCAGACATTATAAACTGTATCTGTATCTTATGTGTTCCATGGGAAAAAAGCACAAAATAATTATAATATTAGTCCTTATGTTCCAGTAAAATATCTAAACATCGTTAAAGATAAAGTTACAATAAAAATGTCTCAGATAATACAACTTATTTTGAGAGAATATACACCACATTAAAAAGTCTGAGGTCAGTATGATAAAAAAAAAGAAATTAACACTTTTATTAAATTGATCAAATGTGACAGTAAAGACACATAATGTTACCAAATATTTATATTTATAATAAATGCTGTCCTTTTGAACTTTCTATTTATCAAAGAATCCTGAAAAATAAAATGTTCCATGGTTTCCACAAAAATATTGTGCTGCACAACTGTTTTCAACATTGATGATAATCAGAAATATTTCTTGAGCAGCAAATCAGCATATTATTATGATTTCTGAAGATCATGTGACACTGAAGACTGAAGTAATGATGCTGAAAATACAGCTGCGCATCACAGAAATACATTTCAATTTACAATATATTCAAATAGAAAACTGTTATTTTAAATTGTAATAATATTTTACAATATTACTATTTTTCCTGTATTTTTGATCAAATAAATGCACCCTTGATGAGCAGAAGAGACTTCATTTAAAAAACATTTAAAAGTTTTTTTTTGTTTGTTTTAAACATAAAACTCATTAAATTTATGCTTAAAATATGAAAAAAGAAACAATTTAGAAAGTAAGACGAGTTTTGTTTTGTTATGCAAATGTGTATTTATTTTTTTATGACGTTTAGCTGCATACAGATAACTTTTTATGAAATTTTCTCAAGACAGTCCTACATTTCTTACCTGATATAGTTGCAGATCCGCTAGTGATCATGGCGGTCCGTCCCACTCCGAGACCCATTCCCATGGACATAGACGTCCCCATCGTCCCGGTGCTGATTCCCCCGATGCTGTCGGCCGTGGGACCGAAGTCACCCTGGTCGAAGTGTGAGTTGTAGTGGATCCGGGGGAAGGTGCTGCTGGAGGACAGCTGGCTGTTGAGGGGCATCAGGCAGTCGGGCGGCGGGGAGAAGTGGTGCTGCTCCAGGGCTCCGTAATGCTCCATGGCTGCTGGGAGGAGAAACGGGGCGCGGGACAGGGTGGAGGAGGCGGATGGGGGATACACAGGGTCCCGGTGACTGGGAGAACGGGGCGGCTCGCAGTTGGACGGGTGACGGGTGCGCTGGGGGGTGTAGCCTTTCATGGTAGAACGGGGCGATGCCCCCCCACCCTAGATCAGGAGCATGAGCCCACCGGGGAGAAACAGAAACCCTGGAGAACAGCAGGAGAAAAAAGTTATGTTTTTAGAAGTTTCAAATCAAAGATAGATTATTAGAGCATGTTTACAAGAAAATATGTATCTTTATAATAAGGTTCCATTTGTTAACATTAGTTAACTCTCTAACAATCAAAAATACTCCTGAAGCATATTATTAAATCTTCATGTACATTTCAACATTTACTTAATAAATAAATACATTATTAAAAATACATTATAAATACATTATTACAAGTGTTATCTGTTAATATTATTTAATGGACCTGAGCTTACATGAACTAACAATGAACAGTTGAATTTGTAATAATTAAAATGAACAAAGAGTAATGAGTACTGTCACAAATGTATTGCACATTGTAGTTAATGTTAGTTAATGTATTAACTAATGCTAACTAATGGAACATTATTGTAAAATGTAACATAAAACACTATGGAAGCTTGGAATAACAAATTAAAAAGGTAACTGCAAATTCAAATTCAGACTTTTTTATTTTAATTTAGAATTTATATCTTATATATTCTGGCATTTCCTCACAATTGTGAGGGGGAAAAAAACGTATTGGTTACGTATGTAACCCTTGATCCCTGAAGGAGGGAACGGAGAGAAATTGTGACTAAACGAGCCAATGGACATTGACATAAGGATTTTGCATCTGGCTGCCACCGCATGAGATGCACCGCATCAATTCATGCTTTCGCTGAGGAGCCGAGCTGGTGACACGGTTGCTCAGCGGTGGTACAGCAACTGTGGTGAAGGGACGTGACATCTCCGTTCCCTCCTTCAGGGAATGAGGTTTATATATGTAAATGAGACATGCCCATTCAGTCGGTCACTCTCGACGTCAACGTCGGAGATAGACCGACGAAATTGGGATCCCTACCAAAGCACTACAGGAGCTGCCCCTTCCAGCACCCTGTGAAGGCCTCCTGATCCTTCCTATAAGGCAGACGATAGGACTGGGGAGCGCTAGCCAGGCTCCGAGAGACCGTGCTAGCGGAACCAACGGGGCCACCGACGTACCCGCGGTGGGGCAGCGTGTTGGAACACAGGGACCCGGCACAGGGCCTGTGACGGCCTGGCCTGTGGGGGCGGTGTCTGGGTGTGAAGTCTAACACTAACACTGATTCCTCCTCATGCGGGAGGAAATGCAGGATCCTGGCTTGAAGCTTGTGACAGCCTGGCATGTGACGACATGAAGCGGGGACTCGAGTGTTACAGCCCTTACCTGGTTCCACGAATGGGCAGGAGGGGTGCTCTTGGGCAACCCACTGCTGCCTGCTGGTGAGAGAGGAGGAGGGAAACGAACCTGTGATGTACAGCTTGCAACTCTCCTCCTCTTGAGACCCAGAGACTGAGGAAACCACTCTTTTTGGTTTGGTGGAACCTCTTTTTGGGATAAAAAAAAAAACGAAACAAAAGATTCTCCACCCGGCCCTCCTCCGGGGGAGGGAGTGATGCATTCACCATCTCCTGATGAGCAGTCTCCTCCATCTCTGGGTCGCCCGTCTCAGGGCCTCTTGCACTTGCGCTTGCCGCCAGGGCCTAGACGGGCTGGGCGCGCTTTCTGCGACCGGCTCCTTGATGCTGCCTGGTGGAAGGCTGCTGCGGCTGCGTGGGAGCGAGGGTGGCCACAGGAGGGCGCCCACGACGACGAGCAGGCTGAGGGACTGCAGCCGGAGTGGAAGCAGCAGGTTTCCTCCGGCGCATGATGTGTTTGATCGCCTCAGTCTGCTTCTGTGTTGCCGCGAACTGCTGGGCAAAGCTCTTGACAGCGTCGCCGAAGAGGCCGGTCTGCGATATGGGAGCATTCAGGAACTGCACCTTCTCATGCTCCTTCATGTCAGCTAGACACAGCCAGAGATGGCGCTCCTGGACCACTACCGTGGACATCGCATGACCCAGAGACCGTGCGGTCACCTTCGTCCCTCAGAGCGTGAGGTCCGTTGCAGGCTCGCAGCACGCAGTTCATGAACCTCCAGGTCATGACCACTCTCATGCAGGTCTTTCAGGGCTTTGGCCTGGTGGACCTGCAGTAACGCAATGGCGTGGAGGGCAGAAGCCGCCTCTTCACAGGCTCTATAAGCACTGCCAGTTAGACCTGACGAACACCTACAGGCCCGGGAGGGGAAACACGGATCACCCCGCAGAGTGGTAGCGGCTGTTGGACACAGTTGCATGGTCACAGACCGCTCCACCGAGGGGATACCCACATAGCCCAAAGTGACTCCACCATCAAGGGTGGTGAGGTGGGAGGAGCTACAATATTTTTTTCGGGCAGTGAAAGGTTCCTTCCACGATCTTGTGAGCTCCTCATGCACTTCCGGTAAAAATGGCTGAGAACCAGCGTGACCCCCAGCGAGAAACCACTCGTCCAGCCTTGAAGGATCGGGATGTGGTGGAGGATTCCACACGGGCCCGACATGCTCGGCGGCCCGGGAAAGCATAGCCGTCATCTCTGGGTCTGGCTTGGACAACGCTACTACACCCGAAGGGGGCAACGCAGCTGAATGCCCAGACACGTGAGGCAGTGATCGTGACCGTCTTGAGGCGGCAGGAAACGACCACACCCAGAAACACACGGGTGATAAGACATCTTTAAAAAGACGCGGGTTAGAAAAAAGAAATTTCTCTTTTAGTGCTGAAGCACGCAGGGGAGCTGGCCACTGCACATTCCTGGTGTGGCTGTCTGCACGAACTCGGTTGAAGCTGTGAGATCGTGACCACCGCTGCTTTCGCTGTAACGTCCGCACTCTCGTTCTCTCTGCAACACCGAAGTAGAGAGCTGTAGTGATTCACCACTGCTCAGCTCCAAAGCGAAAGCATGAATTAATGTGGTGAACCTGCTGCCTCTTATACCCGCGCTGCAGGGTTGGCAGCCAGATGCAAAATCCACATGCCAATGTCCATTGGCTCGTTTTGGTATAACTCGAAGGGGATAGGTCTCTCTGGTGAGATCCCAATTTCTTCGGTCTATCGCCGACGTGATGTCGAGAATAACCGACTGAATGGGAACAAAATTTTGAGATAAAAAAATTCCCAATTAACTTTTTTATTTTTATTTCATGATGCAAACAAGCTTCCATAAAATTTCAGCGTTCCCACTTCAACATTTTATGTTTAATTCAATGTGTTACCTTCCATGTATTTGTATTTATTTGTGAAATTTGCTATCAATTTCTTTTTGTTTGTCTTGTTTTCCTGAACAAATATGTAAACATTCTTAAATCAATATAAAATTGTTTTCCATCTGAATTAAGTTTTAAGCTTAAGCTCACTTAATTTTGATACATTTCAGGAAAAAAGTAAGTGTATCTTGATTTTGTACAGGAAAACTAGACATAATTATTGAGTAAGGAAGATTATTTTGCAGTTCAACTTTGTTTCAGTGTAGATACAGTACATAATAAAAACTAGATATTTGCATTCATTTTGAAGAATATGTGGTTACTGAATTTGTGGTTTTATCATTTAAACATTATTCGTCTTGCGTGACAGACTGGAATATTTTCAGTCATGAAATTTCACACACAGAATGACATACATGATTAACGGAAAGTGGCACACAATTCTTTACATGACAGAAGCAATAGTCTACTTGACAAGCAAAAT
>JAPDDN010000524.1:0-50000 GCA_027422405.1 Ptychobarbus kaznakovi
CTTATCATCTCCAGACTTAATATGAAGATACTGCTTTTTTTTTTTTGTTCTTTTCTGCCAGGACAAGGCATCCGTGTGCAGTGTTTGGATCCAGGTGAATGTCACAGAAATCTAATAAAGATGGAGGGACAAATTAATATTCAAATAAGTACTGTCCCCTATAACCCTCTGCTCAAAATTATACATGTAATGATAACCATAACCAGACACATTTAGTTTATATTTTTCAAAAGATAATATAAATATTTAAAAGATAATAACGATCATTCAGCAATTCCGTGAGGAATGAATGTATAAAAATAAAACTCAACTTACACTGCAAAAAATCATTTTGAGTTTTAGGTTCTGGAGACTCGGAGATATGAACATTTGACACTAAAAAGGGGATAAGAAACAATCAAATGGCTAATTCATAAATTAATTCTAAAATGTTATGAATGAAATAAACTGCCATTTAAAATAAAACTGTCTTTAAAATAACTTGTGAATATTCGGCTGTTTGCTGTTGACAGACGTCCTCCAAAACCTCTCTGAATGCTGAGATTGAAATGTCTTTAATAGACAGATGAGTGTGTTGAGTGATGCTGGGAATGTCTTCAAATTTTGGTAAAACACACACAGACTGACAGCTCTGAAATGAAGACATAGTAATTCAGATAGATTTTTCAGTTCAATAAAAGCGAGAACAAACATGCCTCTATGATAATTTACTGTCTCGTGGAAAGTTCACACACAAACATATAAATGATCAGATCATCAGGAATCAGAAGTTGAGTTCTGTCAGCTCTTGATCCAGATGTTTAAGATCTCTGTCGATCTATCCAGTCTTCTGAGTCTGATCTCCTTCTTTGATTCAGCGCGTTTTTTACAGAGAGCAGATGAGCTCAGTGAAGACCTTCTCAATGTTCTCGTGCTGGACTCTGTTGGAGACAAAAAACTGTGATCAGATCATTGTCTGGACTCAGATTGGTACAACTGCCAAAATAACAATTTCTTTGTTAGCAATTCTCTTTTTTTCACAAATCCAAGTCAAATTAAGCTGCATCTGTTCCAAACAATGACACAAACTAGTGGCTGTCCAGCTCCAAAAAGAGATAAACAGCAAAAAGCACACATGACTGTAAGTCACTACTTTTATAGCACTTTAAATAATTTATGCTTGAAAGCCATGTTTCACATTTACTGAATTCGACAATCTGTCTTTCAAACTAAATTTAGTCTTCAATAAAACTAAAGAATGCTTAAATACACATACTTTCAGGAGATTCACAGCTTCACCGAGATCTTGCTGACCTTTCTCATGCTCCTGGAGCAGCTTTTGACATCTCTTTTAATTCTTTCTGAGGATGTTAACATCAAAACGTTATTATTATTATTCCAACATTTACTATATATATATATTTGTATCACTGGTAGATAATATATACTTTTTTACTAGTCCATTCTGAATCCACAGACAGAACATTGTGTCCTCTATGATTCATACACAGGCAAAATGCATTGATCTCATCCTGAAGTAAATTCTAGAAAGTTCATGACTGAGGCAGATGTTCTCCTGATGTTCATGAACAGGAGGTTGATAGTTGAGTTTACAGAAGGAGGGAGCATTTCCTGCTTGTTCTTCTCTGTTTGCAACATTTACTCCACTGCAGCTCTTCATCATCTTTAGTATCTGTGTTCTTCATCAGGAAAGAACTGCCTTCCGAAGCTGTACAAAATAAAATCGCTTTGAAACTTGTTTTACAAGAAAATACTATTTTGGGCTTCCTATTTACTTCAAAATGTCACGTGTTTTCACCTCAGCATGACGCTAAAGTTGCGACAGTCTTGTCTCGTAGACTAGTCAAGGTAACATTAGCACCACATTTATTTGTATGACTGAAGACTGCGTGGATTGTTCTGTTGTTTAACCACATTCCGATTGTTCAGCTGATGAAATGTTTTTTCTCAAAGCACTATCTGTAGATAAAAACTCATTGAAAGAGTTATAAAAGGTGCTTACCATTGTGAGTCTATCCCTCACATCCTCGTTTCCATCCGTTTTAAATTAATCTAACCTGGTTTAAAGTGTTTTAATCCAGGTTAGATGATTTGACAGGCCTATATCTGGGTGAAATTTGAGAGAAAGAAAATAGAAAAATAAATAAATATGGCGGGACTTGATTGGCTCGTTTCCGCTTGCGAGGTTTACTGTGATCTCGCGCCAGTGAACAGGTCGTTAGATGTCTTTTAAATGTAATTAGTTATTGTTTGATTAAAAATGATGAGGGCATAATGGCAAAGATACACTTATATATAAATTAATTATATGCACGGAAAAATCATTTATAATAAACACTTTATAATAAGTATTCCATAAAAAAGTGCAATGAAACTTACTGATTCTTTGTAATAATTATCTGCTAATTTGACCAGTAATGGAGCAAATATTAGTGTGTGTCAAAAATGCTTAACCTTTTTATTTAAATAAAAGCATAACTCTAAAAGCGTTGTTACCAAAAGGAACTGATAAGCACCTGTTTACATTTAAGCATTCTTCAGCTAATTAAGACATTTTCACACACAAATTACAATCAATTACCTCCACATTTAATGAATTTCTTACCTGCTTGGAAAACTAAACTTGTTTCCTCATGTAGATCTGACCCAAACCACAGCAGTCTGGACCTGTGAATGCTGAACCACTAGTTTAGGGTCACTGGAATTCATGCACACATGTCCTGATTGTCCAGGTGTCACGTGAGAAAGTACAAATAAAGCAACAGGACTCCATGTCTAAAACACATTAGACACAGCAGAAATTCCCAACTTGTGTTTAAGGAGTCGTAAAACCCAGAATCTCCATCAAAACCAAAATATGCAAGCCCATCTGTGTTTTCTTATATGCATTTATTTTTCCATATGATCAACTGCTGAATATGAACGTCCTGACGAACAGTGACAACAGAGCAGGTCACATCAAACTGACTGTAAACACAACCAAACACTGGAGGATATCAAAAAATAAAACACCTGACTCGTGACATATCATAAAGGCATACGTGTGAGCGAACGTGATACAAAACTGCATCATAAAGTGAAAACATTCAATTTTGACAGCTTGACAATATTTCTTCTGTCTACACTGCAATAAACCTTTAGCAGTATTTTAGTCTTGTTTTCATGAAAATAACAAACATTCCTGTAAAATAAGATCATTTCATTTGAAAGAGACAAAAATATAAATATAGATAGACATACCGACATTCCTAGTAAATATACACTGCATCGTATTCTTAACAAAATACAAATGAAATTTGCAAATGAGGCAAGTATAAATCTAACAGATGTATGCTTTTTGAGGTTATGATGATGAAATATTATATTGTAATGATCATCATAATGATTTAGTTTAATTCAAGATATGTCTAATGTCTTAATATCTAATTCAATTATGCTTCTCAAGCAAAGTGATCTTATTAAAAGGATGTCTTGGTATTTTTACTCCAAAAAGACAAAAATGCTGTTTTCATTTGCAGCGTGAGACTCATTTCTATGGCCACAAAGTGTTTGTGCTCATTGGGTGTTTTTGGGATGGGGGTGCAACATACATGTCCCCCCAAAAATAAACGTATTTTGTGTTACAGTGCAGTGTCTTTCTTGCATAATATTTGCTTTTCTTTTTTTGAATGATTGTTCCTTCTTTAATTAATGTTGCTGCTGAGTTTAAATATTTATTAATGTTTTTTTTGTGCTAACCTATTTTGGCTGCAATGATTGTTACATTCATGTATTAAGGTCAAATATGGGCAGCACACGATAACACACAAATATGACACTGAGATTAGTACACAATAACCCGTCCAGTGTCCATGCTCTTAGACATTTTTTTGCACACAGTCTCAGGTATATGCATCCATGTAAGATCTTTCTGCGTTTGCATTGCATGGTGTAAGTGCACCCTGATTGGCTGTTCCTAGACAGGAAGTAAGCCTCAGTGTGAATCCTTTCCAGCTCAAAGCTGGAGAAAATCCAGTGAAGCTTTGATCGCCATTACTGCACATCAATGGGCCGGACAAACCCCTCAATGACCTGCCAACAGAAGAACAGCTTCTCTGACAGAAATAACCTGCTGAATCCACATACACGAGCTATCTGACGTGATGTGCTGTTTGAGAGGGAAAAACTAACTCTCGGAGGATGAATGCTGTCAAGGCTTTTTAAAAGCTGCATCATTTTGAGGAATATTAAAAGACAGAAAGTTAAGAAAAAAACAAGAAACAAGAACATTGCTTTCTAGACACCACCTTTTTTTTGTCATTTCCCCTTTTTTCTCCTCACACCATCCATCCTCTCAGAAGACACTACCAAATTGTGAATGAAAACGACAGATCTTTTCGTCCATGAGTACTGAGGCACCTCGAGTCAATGTTTAGCCTTTGAACAGGTAGACGACGAACTCGTAGGTGCACATCACGATGGCCGTATTGGGGATCTGTCTGATCAGATGTGTGGCGAGTCCTCGGTAAAGAGCTCGATAGCCTTCCTCTCGAAACACCAGGCTGAGACTCTGGAAGAACGAGCGGTACTTGGTACCTTCTTCCCTTAGCCGTGTACGGAGCACCTCTGCAGAACCAAACAGACAAAAACTCATTCAGAATTGGTTACAAACCGTTATTAGTCAACTTGAAACCCAAATGACAGTGTTTTTATCCTTTTTTTTTATATATATATATAAAATTTAAAGGGGTGGTTGACTTTTTTATAAGCTTGATTGTGTTTATGGGGTGCAGTCAAACATGAGTTCTTGCTTTGTTTAAAAAAAAAAAAAAAAAAAAACAGTTTTTCTTTATTCTACACCTCACTGTCCCTTCTCTGATAAACAGCCCGATTATTTCCTGGTTTTATGAAGCCCCTTCCTAAGAAATACGCCATGGGTTTAGATTGGTTAGCTGGTCCAGTGTCTTGTGATTGGCTAAACCGCCTCTAGTGCACGTCTAAACGTCCCGCCCCTCACCTTAGCGGCAAGCAATCATTGCTATGTGTAAATAATTGGAACAGAGCTGATCTGAATATATATATATATATATATAAAAACATAAAAGAAAGAGAGAGAGAGAGGGCGAGAGAGAGGAGAGAGAGAGGGCGAGAGAGAGCGAGAGAGGGCGAGAGAATGCGACAGATGAGCGAGAGAGAAGCGAGAGAGAGCGCGAGAGAGGGAGAGAGAGGGCGAGAGAGGGCGAGAGAGGCGAGAGAAGGCGAGAGAGGCAGAGAGAGAGAGAGCGAGAGAGGGCGAGAGAGGAACGAGAGAGGACGAGAGAGAGACGAGAGAGGACTAGAGAGAGAGAGAGAGAGGCGCGAGAGAGGGAGGGCGAGAGAGAGAGAGGGCGAGAGAGGGCGAGAGAGAGAGAGAGGGCGAGAGAGGGCGAGAGAGAGAGGCGAGAGAGGGCGAGAGAGAGAGAGGCGAGAGAGGGCGAGAGAGAGAGAGGACGAGAGAGTGGAGAGGCCGAGAGAGGGGAGAGAGAGGGCGAGGAGAGGGCGAGAGAGAGGGCGAGAGAGGGAGAAGGGAGGAACATGACTACGAAACGGTGCTTTAAAACATATGATTTTGAAACTTATGAATACATTAGAATCGTTAGAAGACAGAATCGAGATTCATATGAATAGATATATACGTGCACCCCTAGTTTTCTCTTCCTCTTCAGCACAACATGGCCTCGCCCCCTTCGTTACATGTTCCCGGGGGCAGGGATTATCTGGGTTTGTGACGTATCGGACCCGGGAAGCAACTCGTTGTAGACCCTATGAGACACTTTTGTAGGCATTAAACTGCCAGAATTTTAAAAGACGATATCTCTCCGTTTGCATTGAACTTTCAGCGCCGCAACTTTGCAGATATTGTTTATGCTCAAACAGCAACATTACACACTAACTAATGTTTAAAAAAGTGAAATCGCATTCAACCACCACTTTAAACATTTGAGGTCAGTAGGATTTACTGCTTTTCAAAATAAGTCTCTTATGCTCACCATGCCTGCATTTATTTGATCACGGATGTTATTGAAATTGAAATGTTATTGCAATTTAAAGACCTGTTCCCAATCACTAGAATATAGAAATATCTTTTACTCTAATTTCTGATCACACTGCAAAAAACGTGTTCTTCCTTAGTATTTTGTCTTGTTTTCCAGTGCAAATGTCTACACTACAGATTCTTAAATCAAGATATTTACATGAGAAGCAAAACTTGTTTTCTGTAAAATGTATCAAAATGTTAGTGAGTTTACAGTATGATTAAAACAAGGCCAAATATCTGCCAATAGGCTCAGAAAAATCACCCAGAATCAAAATTATGTCATCTATTAATCACCCAGATGTTGTTTCATGCAAGGTTGGAACAACACGAGGGTGAGTAAATTAAATTTTATATTCTATTCAAATGAAAAAGATTTCATACACCATTGACAATTTTTAAACAAACTCACTTAATTCTGTTAAATTTTGCATCTCAAGTAAACATATATGGATTTAAAGATGTCTAAATAGTTGTAAAAAAAAATATGGAGTAAGATTTTAATATACTAAGAATTTTTTTTACAAAGCATGCAACATTTAATGCCATGTCTTTGTGAATTTAAGACTTTCTGCTCAGATTTAAAACACGTTTGAGGCATTAAATAAGGTAAAATACGGTAAATTAAGACCCTCAGAAACGCTGTAAATGTCTTGTCACTATTGATCAATTGAATGCGTCCTAGCTTAATGAAAGTATTCAAATCTTTTGAACGTAATGCATGTAACATTATGGAAGTAAAATAGGTTGTGAATGAGGTTTCATGCTGATTTTATGATGATATGGTGCTCTGATGGGAGAATGCACATGCTCACCGTGTGGATAGGCTATGGAGGTGGCGCAGGTCTTGGAAGTGGCGGCTGCCAGCATCATGCCCACGAAGTCCGACGCGTCCTTGGATGTGCCCTCGGCCCCATCCATGTGCGTTGCTGCTTTGGCCTCTAAAAGACGCCGTTTTATGCTCTCATAGATCACAAAGTGAATCACAGTCTCCGAGATGCCCGCATAAGAGGCAGACATGCCGCGGTAAAACCCGCGTAGCCCATCCGTCTGATAAACACGCCGCACGCACTCGAAAGCATTCATGTGACGCTCCCCACGGTTCCTGTGAAGAACAAAACACACTTTAGTGAGTCAAATACA
This sequence comes from Ptychobarbus kaznakovi, assembly GCA_027422405.1. NCBI lineage: Eukaryota > Metazoa > Chordata > Actinopteri > Cypriniformes > Cyprinidae > Ptychobarbus > Ptychobarbus kaznakovi. The sequence goes on from JAPDDN010000524.1 coordinate 7,196, forward strand.
AAACTTAGTCTGGAATCATGAATAATGAGCACTAGATGATGTTATAACTATAATCTGGAACCAAGGAATCGGTCACTAAAGATATTAATCAAACAATCTACATCCATAAAGTCACATATCTGTTGCCACTTTACCTGGCGTCCAATTGTAGACGCGTCTTAATCATCCAAATTGGGTTGGTTGCTGTTATGGCCGTGAACCCTAAATGAAGTAGAAGAGGAAAGATTAAAATGCACATTTACTAAACTGAGATTAGCGCTAACCTTCACACACTAACATTTTGGATAATTAGCTACTTTCATAATTTTTTTTTTTTAAACATTCAAAAGTTTGCACTACATTGATCAAAAGTGGCAGCAAAGACTTTTGCATGGTTACAAAAGATTTGCATTTCTAATAAATGCTGCTCTTTTGAACTTTTTATTTCCCAAATAATCCTGAAATAAATGTTTCATGGTTTCCACAAAAATATGAAGCAGTAAATAAACTTCAGCATTGATAATAATAGGAAAAGTTTCTTGTGCTGCATATCAGCATATTAGAATGATTTCTGAAGGATCATGTGATATGTGAAAATAGAAAACTAAAGTCAAATTTCACAATATTTATGATTAAATAAATGCAGTGTTCGTAAATATAAGATACTCCTTTTAAAAACACCAATAAACCTTACCAATCTCAACCTTTTAAAACAAAAAAAACAATTTATTTTGACAAAAAGGGTCATCCCGATAGCATTATCATTATGCAACAGAATGCAAAGCAATACTTTTGACTAAAATCATCCAAATGACTTAAATATTTGTTGGAAATTGCATTCAAGTTTAAAATTGGCTACATTTACTTCAAATACTAATTAATATTTAGTGTGCTTGATCATCATTCGTAAATTGATTCAAAGTGTCCAGCTGCTTTAAAACATTTGTGTTTGTTTATATCTTTGCACAATTTAGCACATATTATTTTTATAGCACTGAATTTGTACATTGTTTGGAGGAAAACTTTGCAGCTCAGAGTTGTTCTCAAACAATATTGCACAATCTCACTCCATTGTCTTCTGAATGTCTTTGTCTACCATCTTCATAAACAATGATAAAGCAGCTTAAAGGTGTTAGAAAACTAGTATAGTGCATCGAGCGTTGATCCAAAGCCTCCTTGGCAAAAGTCCAAGTGAGACACGCTCTCTTCTGACCATGTGCCGGATCTTTATTGAGTGCTTGAGCTCTTGAGCGCGGTGACATTTACTGTTACTCAGAGATACAGCATGGAGCAAAAAGAGACCGTTGCAATTCCTATTCACTAGACGCATCTACACATGCAATTAAGCAATAAATGGTTGATATTTTATGAGCCCATCAAAACAGAGGAAACACGATGTAGTTAGATTGCATGGTCATATATTAAGGAAGTTACCTGCAATCCCAGCAGACGCCATGTGCACCTGCGTGGAGTCTGGTTCAAACACATGGTTCAGTCTCTCCTTTGAGCTGGAATAGGCGGCAAAGTAGATGGCCCTGAAAACACAGGAGACATGAGTAACAACACGTTCTATTACAGGTCAGGCTGGTGTTGGCCACTTTGGTCAGTGTGGGATGCCAACCAGATGAAAACCACATCAGCAAAGATGAGCAAACCATTTAACAATTGCCTGATTAATCTATCGGATTAACATAATCTTGGCCAGACTTACTGGGAGACTTACTAAACCAGCGGAGCAAACCATTTACCAATGATCTGATTAATCTGAATAAAATCAAGGTTGGGAAACTTTTACTAAACCAGCCAGGACAAGCAAATCACCAATTAAGCTGATTTAAAATGTTCTTTTCAGGAGGAAATCTGGTCATTAGCTGGTCCAAGTCGTTTGTTGTCTGGAACAAACCAACCTCATACTAGTTTAAGGTAGGTTTTGGAACAAGCTGGCTGGTTGACCGGTCAATGACCAGCTAGAAACCATCTACCATGTTCCAAACACAAATACCAAAGCTAAGTTTGATTTTCCCAAAGGACAAATGCAACGATGCTAAATCTTATAATGCAAAAAAAAAAAAAACGTATTTTATGCACAACATACAGCATAGTTTACATTGTGCAAATTCTAGGCTATGAAAAACATTCTTTGGAGATGTTTTTAAAATTATTAAGTGTTCCTGTGGCTCAGTGGTAGAGCATTGCGTTAGCAGCGCAAAACTAAGGTTGCGGGTACGATTCCCAGGGAACACACATACTAATGAAAAATGTATAGCCTGAATGCACTGTAAGTCGCTTTGGATAAAAGTGTCTGCTAAATGCATAAATGTAAAATACAGAAATGATCTGATTAATATCATATTGGCCAGACTGGAAGACTTACTAAACCAAGCATGCCAATTACCATTTAGGCTGGTTTAATAGGTTCCTTGCGGCAGGAAAATTGGTCATTAGCTGGTTCAAATTGGTCAGTATTGGTTACAACCTAACCTCATACTAGATCCAGGTGGGTTTTGGAACAAGCTGGTTGGTGACCAGCTAATTTCTACCTTAGACCAGCAAGAAGCCATCTACCATGTTCTAAGCACAACTAGTTAATCTTGGCCAAGCTGGGAGATTACTAAACTATTTAGGTTGGTTTAATATGTTCTTTTCAGAAGGTAAGCTGGTCATTAGCTGGTTCAAGACATTATCTGCAACAAACCAACCTGATACTAGTTTAAGGTGGGTTTTGGAACAAGTTGGCTGGTCGACCAGTCAATGACCAGCTAATTTCCAGCTCAAGAAAGAAACCATCTACCATGTTCCAAAAAACAAATCTAAGCTTGATTTTTCCAAAGGATACATGCAATGCTGCCAAATACAACATCATTTTGCTCCCCACCTTCTGAACCACCCATTGAATCATTATGATGCCTACGTAAGCAGCTCACAAGGACAACATGTTCTTCACAAACCCTTGTATGTAACCGCAAATGTTTGCACATGTAGTATCCTGAAGCTCTTAACTAATGGACTGTGAGCACTCCAACAGGAAAACACTCTCCACAACTAATCTCAGGTTTGATCTCACCTTCCTGTCTATATAACAAACACTTTTATATAAGCTGCCCTTTAAGTAACAGGTCCAGTGCCAATATATCATGTGTGCATCACTGGACAAGCGCTGAATGCATGCACGTAAAACATCTGTTTATACAGACACTAAGTGTTAAAAGCACCATTTATCATGCCCATTCATTTATTTAATTGCTCTTTAAGCCATGCTGTTCTCTGTTTGTTACACCTCAGTTGAAGGCTGAAACGTCCCATTTACATTTCAGATGATGAGCTTCATTGTTCCAGAAATCCTAAAAAATGCTGGAGTGGCAGTGTTTAACACCTGGTTTAATCAACATGTTAAATGAGCTCAGACACATTTAATGGCCTGAAAAACTCATCTGTTTATCAACAAATCACCTTTATACGGATTATAAATTCAGTGGAAAATGTTTATTGAAAATAGCATTGTATAGAACTAAAACGGGTTATTTGTCTTAAAGGGGCAGCCCACCCAAAGCGACAGAAAACAGTACATTTTAAAATGGACCCTGGACCAAAACCAGTCTTAAGGTGGGGTATATTTTAGGGCTGCACAAATATGTGATAGTCACGCGCATTTCAGTAAATACGTTCTGTTTAGCTAAATCTCCAGATGTTTTCAAAGAAGCGGCGTTTAATACAGAGCCGTAGATTGCTTGACAAGCTACAATCTAGGATGCAACGATTAGAATTTTGTTTGTACAAAGTCTGAGAAAAAAATAGCAGTTTCAGATTATTATGTTTATTCATTTCACAACATAAAATCACAAACACTCTTTAGATTAGTGTTTTTTTACTGCTGCCTTTTGAAACAGAAATAACACTGACAATAACTAATACAGAAAAATTTTAAAGAAAAAAAAAGTCATTTTTATTGGAATTAAAAAGTGAACCTCTATAAACCCATGTCAGTTTTCCCTTTTGAATAACAAATGGAAATAATATACCACAGATGTATTTTCATTTTGTATATTTTGCTACATTTCTTTTGGACCAGACTTACAGAACTTGGAAAATAGGTGATTTTTTTTTTTTTTACTTATAAATAATACCATAACATAACAAATCACAATATTAATTATATAAGCAATATTAACTTTATTTATCCCAGAGAGAACACCTTTACTAATGAGGGGAATAAACTGAACTATTATTGTAATCAACTGTCATCCATACTTATTCATTTTAATAATCTTCATTCATCTGATTTTACCTATGGCCTGAGAAAATCATGTCTATTATTATGGTTTGCGAGATCGAGATCGAGCTGCCCACACAAACATTTAGAACAGAAACTTGTTTTCAACGCTGCCCAGAGACTTTCATTAATAAAATAGCTTATCATTACATTATATTAATCAGCAAAGGGGGGGTAAAATGACTGTTTTAATAACTAAGCTCAAATCTTCATTGTTTGTAATGACGCGAAGATGCAGGCAGGCTAATTCACACAAGCAACAGTCATCTCTCTATCTCTCTCTCTCTCTCTCTCTCTCTCGGTGTGGTGTCCTCTCTCTCTCTCTCTCTCTCGTCTCTCTCTCTCTCTCTCTCTCTCTCTCTCTCTCTCTCTCCGTGTGTGGTCCACCTCTCTCTCTCTCTCTCTCTTGTGTCTCTCTCTCTCTCTCTCGGTGTGTGTCTCTCTCTCTCTCTCCCCGGCGTGTGTCTCTCCTCTCTCGGTGTGTGTTATCTCACTCTCTCTCTCTCTGTTCTCTCTTCTCTCTCTCTCCCCGCGGTTCTCTCTCTCTCTCTCTGTGTCTCTCTCTCGGTTGTCTCTGTCTCTCTCTCTCTCTCGGTGTGTGTCTCTCTGTCTCTCTCTCGCTCTCTCGGTGTGTCTCTCTCTCTCTCTCTCTCTCTCTGTTCTCTCCCTGTTGTGTGTCTCTCTGTCTCTCTCTCTCTGTGTGTCTCTCTCTCTCTCTCTCTCTGATTGCTAGCAGAACTTCATGTCAGGTGGTCCTTGCATCAGTCGCATTAAAATCTTTATTTCACAACGAGAATTTGCATTGCTAAAAACTTAATTTGGACAACGTTAAAGGGGATTTTCTCAATATTTGGATTTTTTGCTCCCTCAGATTCCAGATGTTAAAATAGTTGTATATCCCAGACAAATATTGTCCTATCATAACAAACCATACATCAAAAGAAAGCTTATTAATTCAGCTTTCATATGATGTATAAATCTCAATTTAGAAAAATGTACGACTGTTTTTTTGGTCCAGGGTCACAAATATATTTTTTGTTCTAAAGATGAAAGTCAGTCATACAGGATTTGAACAAAACATAGGTGATTAAATAATGACAGCATTTTCATTTTTGGGTGAACCTACAGTCTGACCTGTAAAATAATCCTGAATATAGACTTGGGTCTGCGTGTCTATTTCAAGCTCTGTAAATGTGCGGTTCTACCGGTTAAGCAGGGATTGCATCAGTCGCACTGCATTAGATTCACTCTCACTTCAGTAAAGGTTCAGGTGACAAACACTCACCGTGAAGGAGCCACTCCGATTAGATTGGGCCCCAGGCCCCGAAATAAAGAGCGAGGGCCTTCCTTCTCAATAATTAATCTGAGAAAGACAGAGAAACATATCAACAAAAGTGCAAGACAAATTACATTTTTATTCTGAATGGCTTCATGAACATTATAAATACACGCTGAAGTTGGTAAAACACGTAATGTTGTTCTTGGGAAATGTATGCCTAATATTTCACTCCAAAATCAATGGTAAAAAAAGACAATTTTATTGAGCATAACCCACACATTTCTGTGAGAATAACCAAAATATTTGTTTAATCCTTCGATCAGCCAATAAGACACACCTATGAACAACATGTTCAAACAAAGAAATACCGGAGACACGTGTAAAAAATATTCTTGTGAGGTGTGAGAGGTTATTGTCATCATACACATACAGTATAAAAGAAAATTATAGAGCAAAGCTAAAAAAAGATCAAATCAAATGAATGGCGACCTTGAGCAGGTCAAGCTAAAGTTATTTATATTCTATAATGGACTTCATTACTTACAATCTAAATACTCCATGTAATCTTTTACCCCAGTGGTTCTCAACTGGAGGGTTGTGACCGAAAAATGGGCCACATAAGGCCAGGGACATCAGGCAAGAGAACAATGCAAAATGGAAATAATAAAACGTGACTACCCACATAATTGGGCATAATTTGGCATAGTTGGCATATCAAAAGAAACAGACTTATCAACTTTTAAAAAGGCGAAAACACTTCCTATACCTTTTGTTGCTGACGTCAAAGGACATGCATTCAATCGATGTCTACAATACTTAGATGCAACTTCAGGTGTCAAAAAGCCAAAATAGACTTACGCCAACATGGACAAGTTGCATAACAAGCCATAAACCATGAAGGAGTGTATATGAAGTGTGTATTACTCACTGGATTACATTGATAAACGAGACCAAAGTCGATATAAATGTCTTTGTGTTTAGTATTGTGGTACTTTTCTGTGATGTATAACCCGAGTTAAACGAAGAGGACAAGGAGCCCATTTTGAGAACCAGTGATTCAGACACACACACACACACACACACACACACACACACACACACACAGGACGCAGTGTTTTAGCGTGAGGGCAGCGATTGGTTGGGTAAGGGGGAGTGGAAACCACTGTGAACACTGTCTCTTTATAAAGAAAACAGAACGAAAGAGGCAGAGAGAGGGTATTATAAACTTTATGCAATATGTGTTGCATAAAAACTGAAGTTCTGCTTTGGTAATGTATATACTTATATATGTGGAACCAACCAGAACTAAAACTCTTAGATTGCAAACCGACGAGATTATTTTGTCTTGTCTTCTGACTTTATTTAGTTACATTTGGTGGTGTAAGTCAAGTTTGTGACCACATTTTTGGAACGAGTCGACAAAAAGGGGGCGTTTCCTCTGCCAGGGAAGATGGACACTTGGTTGTCATAGAACAAATGTTTACAAAATACTGAGCCAATGTAACGCAGACTCAACGTTCTCACAACGCAGATGTAACATTCGCACAGTTACAGTAAAGGGTGTTGCCTGTATCCAGAACTAAAACCGACATGTTCAGATGAGTGAAAGTCAGAGTACCAACACTCCTGTACATAATTATAAACCTGTCTTTGTGCAATGTAATATTTCATTATATAAAATATTTGTGGATATTACATATATACACACACATATACACACACAGGGAAAAGCAGAGGTGGAGGTGTGTGTTTCTATATTAACACTCGTGGTGTGATGAAAGGAACACACTCTATTAAATCCTTCTGCTCCCCCGATCTGGAATTTCATATGCTTCTGTGTCGACCATTCTGGCTACCGAGGGAATTTACAGCGATCATAATCACGGCTGTTTATATCCCCCCCCAAGCCAACACAGACCAGGCACTCAAGGAACTGTACAGGAATATAAGTGAGCAGGAAACCACACCCAGATGCACGTTCATTATTATGGGAGACTTTAATAAAGCCAACTTCAGAACAATTGCTCCAAAATACTTTCAACACGTCACCATCAACACGCGTGGAGATCGCACACTCGACCACTGTTACTCCCCTTCCGGGACGCATACAAGTCCCTCCCCCGCCAACCCTTCGGCAAATCGGATCACTCTTCCGTTCTGCTCCTGCCTGCTTATAGGCAGAAACTGAAACGTGAAGCACCCGCTCTCAGGACATATTGCTGGTCTGACCAATCGGACGCTACACTACAGGACTGTTTTGATCACGTGGACTGGGACATGTTTCGGGCAGCGTCTGATGACGACATAGAGGCGTATTCAGATACGGTCACGTGTTTCATCAGGAAGTGTATAGACGATGTAGTTCCGACCAAAACAATCCGGATCTACCCCAACCAAAAACCGTGGATTAACAGCGATGTTCGCTCAGCCCTGCCCTGTCAGCGCGGACATCTGCCTTTAAATCCGGAAACGCTGACGATCGGAAACAAGCCAGTTACGATCTCAGGAGATCCATCAAAGCAGCCAAACGAACTTATAAAAACAAAGTTGAAGAACACTTCAACAACAATAACCCAAGAAGCATGTGGCAGGGCATCAACAACATCACAGGCTTTAAAGGGAATAAACCGGCTACTGTGAACATTGCTGCCTCTCTAGGACGAGCTCAACACCTTTTATGCTCGATTCGAGGCTGATAACACCGCCCACACAGAGCGCGCTGCCGCGGCTGCTGCAGAAGAGGTCAGTCCACTCACCCTTTCTGTCGCGGATGTAACCCGTCCTTCAAACGGGTGAACATCCGTAAAGCCGTAGGCCCAGATGGGATACCGGGCCGTGTGCTCAAAGCATGCGCTTTCCAGCTACCGGGGTTTTTACAGATATTTTCAATCTGTCCCTCTCTCTGTCTGTGGTTCCCTCATGCTTCAAAAAATCCATCATTGTGCCCATACCAAAGAAAAACAAAATCACATGCTTGAATGACTGGAGGCCCGTTGCTCTGACCCCCATTTTCAGCAAGTGTTTTGAGAAGCTGGTCAGAGACTACATCTGCTCTGTGCTGCCTGCTTCACTGGACCCACTACAATTTGCATACCGCAGTAACCGTTCCACAGACGATGCTATTGCCTTCACCCTGCACACTGCTCTCTCCCACCTGGAAAATAAAAACACCTATGTGAGGATGTGTTCGTGGATTATAGTTCAGCATTTAACACTATAGTGCTGACACTGGTTGCAAAGCTCCAGACTCTAGGACTGAACAGATCTCTGTGCAGCTGGATCCTGGACTTCCTGACAGGCAGAAGTCAGGTGGTCAGAATGGGCAACAACACATCATCCCCCCATCCTCAACACTGGTGCACCGCAGGGTTGCGTTCTCAGCCCACTCCTGTACTCCCTGTACACACACGACTGTACAGCTACACACAGCTCCAATGTCATCGTCAAATTTGCTGATGACACAACGGTGATAGGCCTGATCACCGACAACGATGAGACGGCCTACAGAGAGGAGGTGAGTACCCTGACTAAATGGTGTCAGGAGAACCACCTCTCACTCAACATCGACAAGACCAAGGAGCTGGTGGTGGATTACAGGAGACAGAGCAGAGAACACACACCCATCACCATCGACAAGACACCTGTGGAGCGGTGAGCAGCTTTAAGTTCCTCGGCGTTCACATCACCGAGGATCTCACATGGTCTGCTCACACAGATGCAGTGCTGAAGAAGGCACATCAGTCTCTTCTTCCTGAGACGGCTGAGGAAGTTTGGAACGAGCCCCAGAATCCTCAGGTCCTTCTACACCTGCACTGTGGAGAGCATCCTGACCGGCTGTATCACCGCCTGGTTTGGAAACAGCACCGCTGGCAACGCAGGGCTCTGCAAAGGGTCGTGCGAACTGCCCGCCACATTGTTGGAGGTGAGCTTCCCTCCCTCCAGGATATCTACACCAGGCGGTGTACAAGGAAAGCCCGGAGGATTATCAAAGATCTGTTGCCCTCAGGGCGACGTTTCCGCAGCATCCGATCCCGCACTAGCCGACTGAGGGACAGCTTTTTCCCTCAGGCTATCAGGCTAATGAACAGTCACAAATAACTCACCTACATCACACTCCCACTCACACAACATGCCATGCACTGCACTTTAACATCGTTCAACTGGACTACACGCACACACTGCACTAATCACAACCTATCCGCTATCACTGGACACCATACAATGCACATCCACGACGCTGCATGTGCATGGTCTGTTGCACCTTTGCACATCTATCTGCTGCTCAACCAACCAATCTGCTGTTAATTTGTAATCTGTTGCACCTCACATTATTGCATGCATGGACTACATTATGTATAGATACTGTACATAATGCAGATGTGCCCATATGGTGTATAATGTGTCGTTGATAATTAAGTATGTCTTATAGTACACTGTGTACTGAGTATATGTGTGTGTTTTGCACATTGTCTTCTGTACAGTCTGCAAATGTGTACTGTCCATATGTAAATTGCTGTTGTTTTTTTTGCACTGTCTGTCCATATGTAAATTGCTGTTGTTGTTTTTTGCACTGTCTGGAGCACTGTAAATGCTCCAGTGCAGTTTTTTGCACTGTCTGTCCATATGTAAATTGTCTGTTGTTTTTCTGCACTGTCTGGAGCACGCTTATAAGATTTCACTCACCAAGGCACTTGTGCTGTGGTGATGTGACAATAAAAGTGATTTGAGTGATTTGATTTGATTATTGTATATGCATATGTATATATGTGTGTGTGTGTATATATATAAACACACATATACACACACATATAAACACACATATACACACACATATACATACTGTACATACATATATTAGTATATTTGCATATATTTATAAAATGCAAAGTGGTCTAACTTGTTTAAACGTACCTGAGGCAGTGAAGGGGTCCCGGAGGGGCCACACGTGCCACGCTGGCTCCATTAACTGTGGTCAGATGCACCTCAGAGACGCACAGCGTTATTGAGGAAGACTGAAGCCTCGTCTTCACCACCTCTAACGGACAGGTCAGGATCGCACCCACCGTACCTCCACTTCTGAGAGAAACAGAAAAAGAAAAATACAATTTTGAGGGACAGTACAATTTAACTTAATCGATTCTTATGTGCAGAAAAGAGACTAAGATGAATCAAGCTGAAAATAGTCAAATTCTGTCAAAAGCGGTCAAAAGTTTGACCTCACAATGTGGATCAGTCATCCAATGACTTCTTTATCTGAAAGCCACGAGACTTCAGTGGAACATCACAACACAGATTTAGAGGAAACCAGAGCAATAGAATTTCAAGCCTATTGTGATCAGTGAGTTTCCACTAATCAGCTCCAACACTTGCACTCGTGCCACGAGATGTGGGTCAGCAAACACAGTAACCCAAACCACCCTCCACGTGCTGCCACCAACCTGATATCAGTGTTTTCCAATGGAAAAACGCCATCTGAAATCTGAGGTGTGATACATGAGATACAAAGCTATAGCTACAGAAGTGTTGCGGAGGAACAGCTTGGATAAAGATAATAAACTAAACAAAGGTGTCATTCACTGCATGTAAAAACAGTATCATAGCTATAACATGATACATCATTATTTTCTTATATAAACACTGTCAGATAAAATGGTTTGTGCAGTTCCTAATAACAGGAGTAGATGGGACATAAAGATGGGATAAAAAGCTAGTTTTGACAGCGTCCTGTAGACAGAGTTCATGAGAGTGCCAGACAGTCAATAGTTCTATTTTAAACACCGAGCTGGTTTATTTAGAGCACAGGCTATCATCACTTGGCATGGGCATATCTGTTTGCGAATACCGGTAAAAATTAGCTTCCGCGAATAACGATAAAGTCTAGTTGTTTACATATTTCTGGCATGTGGAGACATCGACAAGGCAGACTGAAACTGAGGAGTTTATCACTAAATGATGACTCGAGCTCCTTTTAAAATCGTAACTGGTTTTGGTTAAGCTGTTAATATTATTATAAAAAATCGGTCGAAAATGAAAGTACGTGTGGTTACTTCATGAGCGTCATCTTCAGTTATTACCTGCTAGATTTGTGAAATTTCGCGCAAAGGGCTGGCGTCATGAATTAAACTCATTACATTACGGGTGTACATTGCTCAGATTTTGGGGTAAAAACGAAAAGATAATACTTTTCTCTAAAGAAACTCCCTAATTTCTTGATATCGTTATCGCAATAAATTCCAGAAATAACGTTATATTTTTAAGCCCATATCGCCCATTTTTGGTACAAAATTCAATGAGGCATAAATTCCCTCGTGCAAGCTCCGGAAAGCAGATCAGTTCCAGAAAACTATGACTGACATTTAGAAGAACACATATTGATGTTAAAGTATTACCGTTTTATTTGAGTAAAGAAAGCTTTAAACCTTCTATTTCATTTTTTTAATGTCTAGAAATATTTAAAGAAAAAGAACATATCCTGAGGTTTCTCTCTCTATATAGACTGTAATATAAACATCAGTGCGGCTGAATTCAAGCTCGCTTGGGATGACGGTGCTAAATTAGCCAGTCATGCTGCAAACCACAATGCGTTGTTTAGATGTAGATGTTTAACTTGTTGATTTTCGGTCTGTTTCAGAATCAAGCTGAAGTCAGTGATTCACTGTCACATCATAAGAGTCATTATCAGCCCTGAATGACTCTATAACAGCTACCAGTGGCTGTTACACACAGATTCGTGGAAATGCAAACTTATTGGATGTGTGGTGCAATCAGACCTCATTTACTCTATGTATGTACAGTATGTTTATATAAAGTGGGAATGCAAATATATTATTAATGTAAACTATTGCATCAAACATGTTGAAATGCTCATCATGTGTACTGAAAAAAAATCTTTCATCACAGCTTTGATCGAGCTTCAAGTGGACTTTGGTATATATTGTGTGTTACTGTAATGACATTTTCAGAGTTTGGAGAAACATTAGGATTTTTACTTGGTAAACTCAAGTTACCTAGCACCTAATTAACTTTAATCTTACATAAATAAATATAAATATAGTGTTTCGATTCCAATTTTGAATTTTGTAATGACACCTAGGCTAATAAAGCTACTCGAAGAATATCCAAAACCATCTTCAAACTCTTTATGGATCAAACAAAAACAGAAGTGTTGTCTAAAATGGCTGATGTGATGGTAATAACAGTAGCATGCCATGGAGTACAGCTTTTGATTTAAAATAATGATTCAATATAAATACACATACAAAAGGAGCTGAAAATGTAAATGTAAACTTTCACTAATTTTAACAGGTAAAACGCAAAGGGGAAGTTAAGAAGTCTTCCTCCAACAAATGCAACCTTTTAAACATGAGTCAAAGTTAAGACAAAAACACAAACAAGTTATTCAAAAATGTATTTTTTTATATTTTAATAAACTAATATGAAACACAGTCATATACATACATACATACATACATACATATATATATATATATATAAACAGTAACATAAAAATTGCTGATATAATAAATTCTAATAATAACAGTTAGCTATAATTAGTATTTTTGTTAGTAACGTTAGTAGTACTAGACTCTAACTTGGCTGTTTAAGTTTTAAACGATATGTTTGTTTGTTTACGTCAAGTAATCTTGATGAGTAAAGCTGTCTTACCCTCCAGCAAACAGATGCACCAGTGTGTCTCTCTGGCTCATCTCGGCTCATGCTCTCCGGGATGCACCGGACTGGGCAGCAGTGTTAGTGTCCGTCTGGTGCTCATGCGGAGGGGGCGAGTCGCGCTCGTTTCTAGTGACTTTAATCGACCTCAAAGCGTCGCGGGGCGGCTTCGCCTCCTTCAACACACCCCCGCTGATCGATTAACGGTCGTCACTTCTTCAATAGTTGGTCTGAAAGTGAATGTGCGGTGAAGAGGTGATTACATATCACTGATCTGGGTCAATATTCAAGTGGCAGGTCAAATCAGGGAGTTTAAAAAAACGTGCACGTTCACCCGCGCGGGCTTCACCTTCTGCGTGTACGCTTACATATCTTCTGCTACGTAATCGCGCTTTCAGTTCACTCTGTCGATGGACCAATCAGAGGGCGCAAAACAAACGCGTCTATTGGTCGATTTCAGTTCAGAGCCCGCCTCCATCAAGCGCCTTTCACGTGATCACTGACCTTTCACACAAATTACCGTCATGGGTTACATACGACACATAATACAATTAAAATATATATATATATATATTAACAAAATTAGCCAGAACCAGCTAAACTATATTATTTTATGCATAATACACTGTGAAAAATAAATAAATATTAATCAGAAATTTCTAGAAAATATTTACACATATTTACAAAGAAAAGCATTTAATTAAACATGAAGTTTTGTAAAAAGTAGGAAGCATTTTCTTGTAAAACTTACTCCAATAGTCTTTATTTTATTTACAACTTTTTATAACTGGCCGCTGCACTCTTTGGTTCAAGAAAGTGTTTCTTTTTCTTTTTAAATAATTATTATTTTTCTTTTAATTAATATTTTTTTTTAAATCCTTTATTTTCCTTGGAGGATCTAGTATTTGTCATAGAGTTATTTATTTTATTATTCAGATTTATTTTTCAATAAAGAGGACTTATTTGGCATTTTAAGTTGATTTCCTGTCATTGTGATTTTTAGACTTTTACTTTGTTTCTTATGACATCTGCAAATTGGAGAGAAAAAATGATGTCAAATTCAAAACGGAAAGTCTTAAGCTGCACTTTGGCAGCAAACAATAAGTTTGTGCACAAAACAAACTCTCTTATTGACACTGTATGTCTTCCAAAACAAATTAAAAGCATAGTTATCTCTTTCCCTGGGTGACTTACTGAAAATGGACCAGAAATCATTACATACTTCCAAGTTTCTTTTGTCTGACTGTGGAATTGCTCTTGAATTGTATTATAAAAAATAGTATACAGACATATAAAGCAGAATTGTTAGGCCTATGGTGTGTTGGTTAATATTTTACCTGAACATTGTAGGTCATCGTTTTATGTTGATGATCAGTAAAGTCTTTGCACGTCTTTAACCTACACAAAACGTGTAAAACCTGCTGTTCTTGACCCCTTCAACCCAAATAATTAGTTGTATAATTAACAGAGACACTTGCAGCTACTGTTTCTGTTTCTGTATGTTCAAGAGAGAAGGAGACACAAACACTGAGATGAAGACACAGTATATCTCTATCACATCTGTCAGTAATAGGTTATTTCAGAAGACAGGCTCTTTGAACTGTTCTGTGTAGATCTATATTTTAAGTGACTCAATCTTTTGTTCATTCAGACTGGCTGTATGCATGACTTTAATTAGATAAGTCACATGAGTCAGTGCAGCAAACATGCATTAACTTGCAAACCTATCAGTCAATGTGTGGTATGCAAGTGTGAGAGGGTGGAACTTCTTTTCTTTCTTTTGGCGGAAGAATGGTAATTATTAGTGTAGTTCTCATACTGGTAGTCAAATGGTCTCTCTGTTGGTCTCTCTCTGTTCCCTACAAACTTGACCTTGCTTTATAATTGATGAACCTTTTCATAGTTTGAACTGAACTGACTTGAACTTAACTATTACACTATACTGTCTTGTTAGAGCTGCTTTACAACTCCACTTCAACCCCTGAAATGAGTTCAGAAAGAACAAACACAGCTTTTCAAAGTTATGTAACTGCCTTAATGTATGTATAACTTTTTTTATCCTATTCGTGTGTGTGTGTGTGTGTGTGTGTGTGTGTGTGTGTGTGTGTGTGTGTGTGTGTGTGTGTGTGTGTGTGTGTGTGTGTGTGTGTGTGTTGAAACTGAATAAAGGAAGGGGGAAAAAAGAACAAACACGCAACAAAATACCAAAAATACACAAATGCATCGCCAAAGAGCAATTTAGTACTGTAATGGGTCAGTCGTTGATACTTGAACTGGCTACCAGTTCAAATGATGTACAATCAGTACAAACAAGCACAGAGCGTACACACATGCACACACGCACACACACACGCACGCACGCACGCACGCACACGCACGCACACACACACACGCGCACACACACACACACACACACACACACACACACACACGCACACACACACACACACACAGACACGCACGCACGCACGCACAACACACACACACACACACGAAAGAAAACTAGTCTGTTAAATGCAAATAACACAGTGCATCTAGCCATATAATTGTGCATATAGGCTACTTGCCAAATAAATAGGCGTACTATTATAACTAGTATACTTCAAAAGGAGTAAATATAGTCTGCAACAAGGTAAACATTGTTTGTAGGTCACACTCCCAGCCAAATTCAAGAGACGTTTAATATATTCTTTGGACACTTGATGTCCAGTGTAAAATCTGTGTTCTGAAGTCAAGTCAAGTCACCTTTATTTGTATAGCGCTTTTAACAATGCAGATTGTGTCAAAGAAACTTCCCAATGTCAAAATAGGAAAATAGCGTGTCAATAATATAAAATTACAAGATTAAATACTCAATTTTCAGATAAAGGCATTTCATTTCAGTTGTTCTGAAGCAAAACCAGAACACCTCTGGTGGATCATTAATAGTTTTCAGGTCAAAGTGCACGAGGGCACAACAAACACATGTCCTACACAGAGATTTGACTAGTGAGGACATCTCATAGACTTGTACTGTTTCCATAGCAGGCTAAACTAAGGCTAAACTAATATATATATATATGCTAGGAGACATACAAGTATATGTCCTCATATATATAAATTTTAATTTATATAATAACATTATTGTTGGTCAAATTGCTCCCTCTGCTGGTCAAAGATGTGTACAACACGGCATGTTTTGATTGTGATTCGTGATATATATATTATATATATGCAGAGCAGAGACACACACCCCATCACAACACGACAAGACACCGTAGCGGGTGAGCACTTTAAGTTTCTCGGCGTTCAATCAGAGAGTCTCACATGTTTCACACAGATGCAGTCTGAAGAAGGCATCAGCGCCTCTTCTTCCTGAGACGCTGAGGAAGTTTGGAACGAGCCCCAGAATCCTCAATCCTTCTACACCTGCACTGTGGAGAGCAATCCTGAGCTGCAACCGCCTGGTTTGGACACAACCGCTGGCACCAAAGCCCTGCAAAGGGTGTCGAACTGCCCTCCACATTGTTGAGGTGAGCTTCCCTCCCTCCAGGACATCTACAAACCAGGCGGTGTGCAAGGAAAGCCCGGAGGATTATCAAAGACTCCACCACCCGTCCCACAGTCTGCTCTCTCCGTGTTGCCCTCAGGGGACGCTCCGCACATCCGCCGCACTAGCCGACTGAGGGACAGCTTTTCCCTCAGCTATCAGGCTAAGAACAGTCAGAAATGACCCACCCTACAACACACTCCCACTCACCAACATGCACACTGCACTTTAACACAGTTCTACTACCGGACTACACTCACACACTGCACACACATACAAAGCACACACACATTGCATAGCATAATATGTTGCACCTTGCACACACCTGTTCACAACCAATCTGTTGCACAACCAACTCTGTAAATTTATAATCTGTTGCACCTCACATTATTACTATGTATAAATTACATAATGTATAATGTGTACTGGTGTATAATGTGTGCTGATAACTAAGTATGTCATATAGTACACTTGTGTACAGTATATGTATGGTATTTTTCACACTGTCCTCTGTACAGTGTAAATATGACTGTCATATGTAAACGGTTTTTTTGTTTTGTTTTGCTCACTGTCTGAGCACGCTCTAAGAATTTCTCCCAAGCCACTTGTGCTGTGGTGATGTGACAATAAAAGGATTTGATTTTGATTGATTTGATGGTGTAATATGCTCGTATCACCATCACGTATCACACATCAGCGTTTTGTTCTATGCCACAAGGGAGCAATCACCAACAATAATGTCTGACACACACGCACACGCACACGCACGCACACGCACACACTAACCTCTCTCTCATCTCTCTCTCTCTGCGGTCTGGTCAGTATTCAGGGGCAGATGGAGGACTGGATCGACTTTCTGAACGGAATCGTGTCGTCTCAGAAAGCGTTTTCCTCTTGTCTTTACGTGCTTTTACGTGCGTTTGATCTTCTGATCTGACTCAGCGGGCTGCTTCCACGTCCAGAATTCCCTGCACTTCTCCCGTTTTCCAGACCAATTCTTATCATGTTCCTTTCGCACGATCTCTCAAAGAAACCGATGTTGCGCTGTAGAGATCTTAAACTGGTCGTCTTCACTCGCAAAGCACGAAATTAACTCTATTTGCAGGAAAACAGCGGCGTTCCAGTATTGTCGAGTTTGAAGATTCAACATTTTCAGACAGATACATTTATTGTGTAAACTGCGTTATGAAATGCGAGCTGTCATTTGCAACTTCTCCATAAGGCATATAAAGAAATACAAGCATGCAAAGAAATAATGTAAACAAAATCGTGAAAATATAGAAACATTAACATTTGGGGGGGGGGGGGGGGTAATACAGTTAAAACAAAGTATACAGTCCTTAGAATATAGGTATGTATGTATGTATGTGTGTATGTGTATGTGTGTGTGTGTGGTGTATATGTATGTGTGTATATATATATATATATATATATGTGTGTATACACACACACACACACACACACACACGCACACACTGGTATAATCTCAAAAATGTAAAACAAAATGATTTGCAAAACATGCCTTTTTATATAATAAATTGTCAAATATGTGAAATATATGAACTTGATGACCTTGAGCCACTGTAATGATTATTTTCTATAGAACTGACAAAATGGTTCTTTACATTTCAGAAACCTAAAACACGTTCATTATGGAAGAGTGTGTATTCAAGTCATTGTATGAATTGCATTTCTGATTTGTTTTAGCCTTCATTTAATTCATTTAAATAATCCTGCTGTGTGACAAATGTGAAAACCATTCATATTTAATGTCATCTCTCCTTTAAAATAAGGCCCTAAAACGGCATGAATAATAATTACACGGAAAGTTAAACTAGTTTAGATGGAGTAAAGCATCATGTCACACTGTAAGAGACCATGGACATTACAGTTACAGGGGATATATTTAAACTGTACCAACAACGAAAAGGTGATAACCTAACAGCAATGGAAATATTGGTGTGGTGTCACATTTTGCAAACTTCAATGCATCTGTGTTTTTATGCAGAGGAGTGAGGGTGTAGTCTAGGAAGTGGTTTAATACTCTCTGGCAGCTTTCAACATCTGCTCAGTTCATCAGCTGTGCATGTTTGTGTGTGCACTTCAGATTTAAAGACACAGCTATTATCTGTATTTAGAGTTAATAGCAGTTTTTGCTTCTGTGCAACCAGAGTAAATTACACGTTGCCTCTTGGTGCAGTGTGTAGGTTTGTGTTTCACCAGACTTTGGCTGTCCTGTGTGGTGTAGTTTGCTGCAATATGCCTATAAAAGGAAAACCAGCACTGTGGGGTTTTCATTACAGTCTTTGTGTTGAGCATTCTGTCCTTGTAGCATCTCAACATTTGTAAAGCATTGCATGCATGTTGTGTTTTTTGTATGCGTGCAATATTAAGTTTCCGTTGCTCTTAATTTCCCAGGTGACATTACAGGGGCTGTGCATGTATGGCTGATGGACAGGCGTCTGAACCAATCACAGGACAATGCTGGCACGGAGCCGTTTCATGCTGGTGCTGGTGGTGGGTGCGCTGCTGGCGGTGCTGAGTTTCAGCCTGCAGTATTGTAAGTGTGAAACACAATGTATAATTTCAGTCACATTTCCTCTACGAACTTACAGCTATTCATGCATACTCAAGGTTTCTCCAGGGACTGCTGTGTATGTGTGTTTAGTCTGTCAGGTGGGAATATAACCTCCGCTGAATTGTATTTACATTCTTAGTATGTGCATGAGTGTGGGTTTTGTGTCCAGTGGGAATATTGTCTCAATTAGACTCCATTCAGCACACTAAACAAAGGAATTTCCCTTGAAGACATGCTATATATATCATGGATTGTTCCCTGTTTCGGTAGAATACTGTTTTAAGGGATACATTTTCAATTGGCTGCAAATATAAAAAATGCCAAAAAAAAATAATAATACAATTTGTGTCTATATACTCTAACAAAACAGTATGTTAGTAATGTCAAAAACACTATGTTAGTACCAGGGCCACCATAAACACCCTCAATATACTAATTATTGTTCAATCAATATGTTTTTTTTTCAATTATGAATTCTTAAGTCTACAAAAAGGCACTGTGGCAGTACTTTGAAATATACCATGGTACTAAACTGCACTCAAGGGTCTTTCACTCAAGTATATCATGTTTGGGTGCATGTCCAACAAACCCTGGTACTTTTTGGGGTGTTTTTGTAGGTGTAATGACAAGTCATTTTATTCTCTTGCATTTAAGAGAGCAAGAGCTGAAGAACTGGTTCATAGCAATGGCATCTGCTGTATAAAAGAAAGCATAAGATCTCACAAATGAAATGCTTTCTGCTTGATATACACTGCTCAGAAATACGTCAAACAATATAAAGATGCGATGAAAGCATCAAGTAGGGATTTTTCTTCTGTATTGTGAGAAAAGTGATTACTGTATTGTTGTTTTCACAAGAAGGTCCATTTATGACTTTTTGATTAAACATTACGTGGTCTCAAAAAAATAATAAATAAACA
The DNA here is from genome assembly GCA_027422405.1 of Ptychobarbus kaznakovi. Classification (NCBI taxonomy): domain Eukaryota; kingdom Metazoa; phylum Chordata; class Actinopteri; order Cypriniformes; family Cyprinidae; genus Ptychobarbus; species Ptychobarbus kaznakovi. The sequence goes on from JAPDDN010000524.1 coordinate 27,419, forward strand.
CATGCATGGATGAATTGTCCATAATAAGATCTTTAACATGATTTAGATAAATTAGAAAATCTTTATCTGTCGTTTTCATTGGAAGACATTTTGATTAAGAATTACAAGAAAAACACAATTTCAAAAAAAATAGAAAATTTACAAACAGATCAATAATATACATTTGAAAAATAGATAGGGTGAATTTTCATTTCGTGCTGACTTTAAAGGGATAGTTCACTCAAAAATGAAAATTCTGTCATTTACTCTCCCTCAAGTAGTTCATTCAAACCTGTATGAATGTCTTTGTTCTGCTGAACACATGAAGATATTCTGAAGAAAGTTTGTAATCAGGCTGTTTTTGGGGCACCATTGACTTCCATAGTAGAGAAAATAATACTATGATCCAGAACTGCTCTGTTTCTCACATTCTTCAGAATATCTTCCTTTGTGTTCAGCAGAACAAAGACATTCATACAGGTTTGAATGAACTACTTGAGGGTGAGTAAATGACAGAAGTTTCATTTTTGGGTGAACTATCCCTTTAAGAAGAGAAGTACAAACTCTCTGACCTCTGCGAATGTTTAGTTGAGCTTGTGAACTGGTAGAAGTTGGGGGCTGCCAGCTGACACATGGATGATACTTCACCGCCGGTTGGTTTGACAGTCTTAAAGCAGTCTCTAAAATCAGTAAATGGAGATTAGTTTCAGAAGTGAAACCAAGTATTTTCAAAAACCTTGTCCTAAAGTCATCAGAGAAGATATGGTTTGCGGTAGATGAATGTTTTTTTTTTTTTAATGCAGTGGTCAGTCAGATTGGCTTCTGAGACAGATTATTCCCAGATTATTCCCCAATGTCCCATGTCCTTGACTGAAAATCCTCTTTCGCCGAGGACTGGGATCTGAGAAATCAGCCCTGCATTTATCGGCAGATTAAACGTTTCATGTCACAGTGACAGCTACTGGAAAATCCTGCTAATTTAGTCGTTTACAAGCACAGATGGTACAATTTGCAAAGCCGACTCGAATGAAACCAAACATGACAAGGTGAGCAGGGATTGGTCAACAATCCTCTTAAGACCCGCCTTATGCATCCCACAGCCAATCACAGCTCAGTCTGAGCAACAGGGCAACATAAGAGAACCAAAGTTGTGTTGTGTTCAGACATGCATGTGTGCTTGTTAATAGTGACGAGTTGACCTTTGACCTGGTTTGCAGTATCTTTCTGTTCTTAAAGCATTTCACTGCCTTTGGGTCTATGTTATATAGATCCACCTTGAGACCAGCTGCAGTAGCTCACAAAAGTGTTAGTTCAGAAAACAGCATCCGTTTACACACTTGGTTTATTTTTATAATCTAATGATTTGAAGTGTATTTTTGCCAAATCTGTTTGTCATCCTTACTGTCTTCCTCAAGTTGCCTCTTTCTTTTGCCCTCTGTGAGGTCATTACTAATTTATTCCTTCCTTTGTGGTGTCTCCAACAAGAGCTGCAAGCTGTCTGAATGTAGGACAGAACCGCATCTTAAATTAGCCGACCTCTCTTCCTCTCGCTTCACTTCACTCAAGCATGACTGATGTAGTTTTAAAGAAGATGGAGAGAAAGAGGCCATACATTGAGAACGAGAAAAAGAGATGTGAAGATTGAAAGATGACCGGTTGAGGGTTTCTGTCAGCGTTGCTTCATCGCTGAAGTACACACTGTCAACAACACACACAATATCAGCCTGACGGCCTTGAACGGCAGAGCAAACGCTGTCTGTCCTGTTTGATTTGCGTCTATTATATTTGTGTTTAGGTGTGTGTGATTCTTTTTGTGCACTATACTCAGACTTTCAGCTACAAAGAGCTCTTTGTGTGGCTGGCCTCTGCACTGAGCTGAGCTGTGATTGGCTGAGAGCTCCGAGCTTACACGTGATTGGTCAGGCAGATTTACAGGAGTCAAAAGGGGGTTCGATGCTGAATTAAAACCAGTATGAGGTGCAAACACACACACACACATCTGCACATGCTCGCTTTAACATCTCCAGAATGCCCGTCGCTGTGCGTATAAACCAGCTAACCGTTATACTTCTGTCTGGTGAGTTTAACTCCTGGTTGCTTAGGGTTTGTCATTTAGCCCGTTCCCATTTATTCATTCATTTGTTCTGTGTGTAGCTTTACTGAACAGTGTTTTTCATAATGTTGCATAAATATTTCCAGTGTGAATGGAATAAAAAAAACTCGTTCCTAGAAGTGACTATGCTCAAATTTATGCCAAATTGTTATATAAAAGGAACAATGAAAAATGTTAGCAATGCCTGGGTACTTTGATGCACTGAAGTTATAATAAAACATACTTTAAGAGGAGTTAGAGGATGATGCCGTTTGTTTCTTTTATTAAAACAGTTCATGTTATTTAAGGGTCATATCATACATTTTCACATTTTATTTATTTATTTTTGAGATCCACTTATACATTTTTTTTGTGCCAAAACAGTCATAATTTAGTTTAATGTTAGTTTTGTTAAAGCGTCTTAGTTTCTATAAATGCTGGGTTTTGGACAGTTCTTAATGTTAGAGTATGGTTTTATAGTGCAATTAACTCTTTTACTCCAAAAAAAAGTGATTTGTCATAACTGTGAGCTCTTTTATGAGTTGCTGCCATTGTTTATTTGTGCTTAAAATGTAAGTATGCAGCTTAAATTATTATTGTTATTATAAATGTTTAGTAAAATCCAGATGTTGGTCTCGTGTATTCATCGGTCACATTGAAGGATTGTAGCTCTTTCTAGTAGCGGTCAGTCACTGGTTAATAAATATCCTCCCAGGCTCCTCCCTCTGCCCACACCATGGCAATTCCCAAAATGTAACAATCCGCAGCACTGTGCAGTCTCAATGTTTGTTTTATGAGGGCAGGACTGAGGAAGCTGGACAAAGCGTGTGCTTGTGCTTAATGACTCTCATAGTCCTTTCTTTCTTTCCCCAGTGCACCTCATTCCAACCAATCCGGTGGCAGAGCAAAGGTCACTTGGTAAAAGCAGAAAGCGTGTGAATCCAGTCCTCCACACGGATCCTCCCGCCCCAGACCCCATCCGAGACACTCACCAGTACTGCAATTACCCCAACCTCACGGAGCACGGCTGGGAGGGTAAGAAACGCCCTCATTTACCTGCTCACTCACCTGAAGACTCTCTCAGACGTGTGCTGCTGTATCTGTCAGGTCACAGTCCGGCTGACTACAGGCTGCTGTCGGTACATGTGATGATCCGGCATGGAGACCGCTTCCCTCTGTACTCCATCCCCAAAACCAAGAAACCCGCCATTGACTGCGTCCTATCAGACAAGAGGTACATGATTCATTTATAAATCATCTGATGATGAACCCACTTCACGAGTTCACACTTACATATAATAAACAGAGTAAAGGGTTATGCGTATTTGGCGTGTTGTCCGAGGGGAGGGCTCAAAGCTGGGAATTTTTTGTGTGTGTGTGTGTTTATCAGGTATAGGGCATGCAGTTTATGAATCATTATCAGATTAATAATTTTTCCCGCCTCAGTCTTTTATCTGTCCCTGAGCGTGTCTCCGTGGTTACGGCAGCAGTGAACAGTCACTGTAACGCTACCTAAAATAACATTGTTGTGTTTCCATGGTTTCATCGTAGTATTCTTACCCAATGGCATGACAAATGCTTTTGTCCAGAGTATTCTAAGAATTATTAATCACGCAGAGCAAATCATAATATTCCCATGATGGCTGAGATTTATGTATTACAGAGTAATCCTCAGCCACAAATCCTTCTGTCTCTTTCTGTTTAACATGCTCTGGTTCTTCACATACACTCAAATATGCTCTGACCCAACTCTGTGACCACCTGACCCAACTGGACGTGATGATCTGATGAGTTCTGACTCATAAATGAAGATGCATTATAATAAAATAATGAGATCCGACAGCTCTTGTTCTCAGAAATCTCCTGCGTGCAAAGGAAAACAATACCTAGTGCATTACTTACCAGTTTTATTTCTTGGTTGCATTAGACCTGCATTAAATATATGCAGTAATTATTAAAATGATTAATAGTAATTACATGAAAGTAATTACATGCATTGTTTTTGGCACATGCTGTTGTCATCATCAGTCAATGGGCATGAGTTCTCAGGAACAGATCTCTGCCCTTGACTTTTATTGTTTAAAATAAATGTTAAATATTTTACTACAGACTAACCCACAATGTACTTTTAAAATAAAGTATTTGTGGTTTTATAATTAATCAATTAATCTTTTCCCTATGAAGAGATATGCATATGTAAGAGAGCTTGTTAATATCATTAGTGTTATCATGCTTCCCTCTTGTGGACACATCTAGTAATGACATGTGCACATGGAGTTGCTTGTTGGCCACTACTGTGTTGTTTTGATATGTAACGTTTCACAAATGTATCACATCAATAATATTCCTGATTTAAAGTTCGGAAACACATCTTTTATGGTTGTAATTTTGCAGAAAGCCCTCTCACCCCCTCTTGGCCTCCTTCATTAGTCACATGGCCCTCGGTGGGCGTGGTCACTGGGACGCATCACTGGGATCTCTGCCCCGATTACCCAACCACAGCACCTGTGAAATGGGAGAGCTTACACAGACAGGTAAATATAGATAATATATATGTGTGTGTGTATATGTATATGTCACCCTCTCTGTAAAAACCAGGCTAAAGTCTAAACATCTAATTCTGAGATAACGAGCATCAAAGTTTGATTATGAGCATTAATTTCACTATGATTTTAATCTTTGACATGGCCTTACTCAGTCAATATTAAAAGATACCAAGAATATATTTTCATAGAATGTTCTTTACAATATGTAGGATGGTTTTATGCAGAAAATAGTCAATCTAAAAAAAAAAGACTTTAGTTGGGTTTTCACAGAGAGGGTCACATTCACATATATATTAATTACAAATTTAATTATTTATTGTAGGTGTGAAACTGGGTTATTATAATTAACTAAAACTGAAGCCATAAAAGAAAATACTTGACATAAATGTTAACTGAAATACAATTAAACGTGCTCACCCTATTTTATTTCAGTTAGTTGTTAACATTTAATTAAGTTGAATAAATGTAATAACTAAAAATAAATCTGAAATAAAAATAAAAAGTATACAAATTAAAAAAAAACTAATACAAATGCACAAAATTACTAAAACTTAAAGTAAAATAAAAATGTTAATAGATACTATAATAGCACATCGATGATACTAAAATAACATTGGTTGCACTTTATTCTACAGTACGTGCAGCATGTACTTACAGTGTACTTCCTGTACCTGCCTAAGAAAGCACCGGTAATATAAGGTAACCGGATAGGGCTAGGTTCAGGGTTACTACCTAGTTATTGTAATTACTATAACAAGTATATAGTATGAACATGAGTAATAAAGTGCTACCATAACATTGGTGTGAAATGTTATTCCACATTCTTACTAATATTTCTCTCTTTAACAGGAGTCGTACAGCACTTGAAAAACGGCGATCACCTTCGCCAAGCCTACATCAAGCGTCACAATCTGCTCACTGCTGATTGGTCGCCGCGGCAGTTGTGGGTGGAGACTACAGGTAAAAGCCGCACCCTTCAGAGCGGATTGGCCTTCCTCTTCGGCTTCCTGCCACGTTTCGATTGGTCACGGCTGACGGTAAGACAGCAGTGGAGTACGCTGTTCTGCAGTTCCTCGTGCAACTGTCCCGCGCGCAACCGGTACCTGGACCAGGAGCAGCGCAGGCAGTATCGGCAGAGGATTGCAGACACGGAACTAGAGCGCACATATGTCACAATGGCGAAGATGCTGGGCGTGGCCACAAAAATTCTGAGGGCGGCCAATCCAGTGGATGCGTTGTTGTGTCACTTTTGTCATGGTCTTCCTTTTCCATGCTCTAGCACACAGACTACATCAAACGCTCCGGATGAGGGGGCGTGTCTTACACTGCAGCACTTTGCTGTGATTCGACGGCAGCAGAAAGATGACGAACTGGAGCGGCGGGAGGCGGGGCTTTACCGCCGATATGCTGTGCTCGCAGCGCATCCGTACCTCAACCGAACCGCAACGCAGATGGAGAGGATCGCCAAAACACGCAAAGCCAAGGAAGAGGCGGTCTTCGCTTTAGCATCTGCTCATGACGTAACAATGGCGCCTTTGCTAAGCGCACTTGGTCTGGAAGGGGCGGGTTTTCCAAAGTTTGCAGCACGGCTGGTGTTTGAGCTGTGGAACGGCCCGGAAGCGAAAGAGAAAGAGAGAAAGAGTGATAGAAAGTGGTTGGAGAATATGTTCATTCGTGTTCTCTATAACGGAAAGGACTTGACCTTTGACACAGCCTTCTGCCGTGACCACAATCGACACTCTGCTCAGCCGCTGTGCCCTCTGGGTAATTTCCTGTCGTTTGTGAGAAATGATATGTTTAATATTGTCAACGCGACGAGTTACCAACAGGCCTGCCACCAAATGTACTGTAATATGTGAACGTGAATGAGCGAACGTCAAGGAAATATGAGCAACAGGTATGGTTTACCCAAATGTTCTGTCATCCTTCAAGTCCTTCCAAAACCATATGACTTTTAGTGGAATGCAATCGACAAAATTGATGAATATTTAATGAATGCAAGACTTCGAGCTCAAAAAGAAAGCTCATATGAATTCTGCACTATATTGCAATGAGTCTGCAGGTGCTTTTACTGAATGCTTTCACTGTGTGAATCAAGAGCAGCACATTTCTTCTTTTGTGTCCTGCTGAAGAACGAAAATCTGGTTTGGAATAACATGAAGATAAAAAAAAACGACAGATTTTTCATTTTTGGGTGAACTGTTCCTTTAAGACCGAGCACTACTAATAAGGTTCTTGATGTATTAAGTCTGTGCACCAGATAATTGTCCCTGCACAACATTGTTTTTGGTACGTTTTACTAATCACACTGACTAAGCTTGAAGTTGTTTACAGTAATCTTTTTAAGCTGTAGGCTGTGACTGAATATGAACGTCTGATTGACGATGTGACGTGATGTAAAGGAGCACCTGTATCCAGACAAACACACAACACTCAGTTATTGAAACACCTCTTGCCTTCATTCTGAGTCTGTGATCTAGGAATGCCGCACACTCATTATGACAATCCCAGTGGTTTTGCTAAATATAAAAAATGTTTTTTAGACCACATTTCTTAAACCCTTGTATTAGATTTAGGGCACTCCGCCACTTTATTGCAGCGTTCCTGCAGTGACCGGGAATCTGATGTTATTTCAGTTTCACATCTCTTCCATTGGATTTCCCGGATGAGCTCTCACTTGAATAGTATTAGCAGAATTACTTGTTTTTAGCACAGTCATGTTGTCCTGACACATTTTGTGTGCTTTAAATGTATTTTAGTGCTTTCCCTTTCTTTACACATAATGTAAATGTAAATCAAAGGAGTGGTAGTATTTGTTGAGTACTGTTAAACTGATAAACCAACTTTTGTATCATGAATGGTGTTCTTATGATCAGTCTGTACTGCCACTTTCCAAACCTCAAAGCACATTTTTCAATAAAAGAATCATTTAGTCTAAAAACTTCATTGTGGTTTGTCTGAAAATACACATCTTTTTGACTCTCAGCCTCTTTGTAGCCCATTCTGTCCAAGATCCAGCCACTTAAACAAAAAGAGATCATCTGACTGACATGTATAGTAAAGCGTCCAACACAGTTTGTCATTTATCTAAACTACCTCATAAAACAATAACAGTCCAGCATGGAAAGATTCATTCACATGCATTGCTCAACAGTGCTGGTATGAGACCAGCTGTACAGAGAAAAAAACATATCTAGTTTACACATTTACACAACATTTTCAAAGATCTCAAGCCACTAACATCACAAATCAATGAAACCTTGTTTCCAGGAAGGCTGATGAATTCATCCGGAAGTTGATTGATACAGTAATTGATACTGAATTCAAATCCAGTCACACTTTTTACTCACATGAGCATATATTAAGCTAAACAACTATCCCCCGGTTTCACAGACAAGGCTTAAGCCTAGACTAAAATGTAAGTCTGAGCTGTTTCAACCGAAAGAAACTTGCACTGACTGATCGTAAATATATCAGTACCTTTGTTTTGTCTTTAGATGCACACCAGTAATGTTTTTTTTTTCTAAGGCACGTTTATAAAAATGAACAATGGCCTAATCCTGGCTTAGTCTTATCCCTGTCTGTGGAACCGGGTCTGTATAATAACTAGTCTGCTTTGTTGTGTTTCATATGATCGCCACTAGGTGGCAGGAGACTTTCATCTGAGACTCTGAGAGTAAGAATTCAGTCAAGTGACCTCAGATTGAGTCAGCACTATAGAAATAGAACAAGCATCAGTTCATTGGTCAGCATTATACATATACAATGCAGAAAGCCTCTTTGGCTTTGAGTCATTATTGTTAAATATGAGATCGCAAATCATGCTGACTAGTTTTTAGCCTCACCTGTCTAATAACTCAATCACAACAGCCAAGAATCTGTCAAGGAGTAATCTGCAGAATTTCCCCAAGAGTGTGTATTGGGATGCAAGTAAAGGAATCTGAGGCCTTCTGATCTCTACGAGATGATTTTAATTAGCCGCTGCCTTCCTCGCCAAAGAAAAGAGCATTCATTTACTGACTTGGACAGAGAAATCGATCTTAATTAAAGTGAGTTAGTGTGTGTTTCAGATGGTATTTGTGTGCCTGCGAGCGTTTAGAGAGAAATCAAATTAACTTAGCAAATGAAGCATGATACAGAAATTATTAGCAGCTTCAAAACAACACATTTAAAACATTGACGTAATGATGTTTAATTCACTTTATGTTGTTAATAACAAATATATGTGCTCCCTCTCTGTATTTTTATAACAAGATTATCTTATTTAAATCAATATGATAAATTAATTAGTTTAAAAGTAATAAAATGTAGTCTGATTATATTGCCTAAAATGTGTGATGTAATGAATTACATTACTAACTACAATTTTTGTCATGCAATTTGGAAGCAGTCATGGACTACAATTTGTAAAATCTAACCAGCACTGATAGTATGCAAAAAGCATGTTAAATGAATACGATACCTTATTTTTTTCAAAACCATATACTATAGTAGATATTAAATGTGTTCTGAATGGCCATGATTGTGTTGCCTTCACATTCATTGTGGATATTTTTTGTCTATATATTACAGGAAACTTGTGGTTAAAACCAAGACAGACCAAATATTTAAGTTTAGGGTGGTCCAAATGTAAAAGTACAAATGAAAACCCCTTATTAATCAACCAAAATCAAATCAAAATAATGTATCTATTGTCAATGTCTACGTAGGTTTTAGCCCTTAATTGTTAAAAGTGATCATCTCTCAGCAAGAGAGATCATGTCAAAAGGAGAAACAGAATAGCAAACTGAATCACTGCAATGTTTTAATTGGGGTCCAAGTTAAAAGTTCAACTCTATAGAGCAACACCATCGAGGTCTTCATCATGTCTACTGTAAGATTAATAAACGATTGGCCTCAGACACACATAAACATTCATAAAAGTTGTACTCAGTGCTGTGAATGTGTGTGTGTGGTCACATCTGTGATGCTTCACTCACTGCTCTGTCATAACCTTTTCTTCAACCTGATGTTTGCTCCCTCAAAAACAGATCCTACAACTAGAATAGTCTCCACAGACACACTTAAAGGGTGCGGAAAGCTATGGGACATTAACACACCGTGAGAGTGTGTGTGTGTGTGTGTGTGTGTGTGTGTGTGTGTGTGTGTGTGTGTGTGTGCGTATATGTGTGTGTGTGTGGTGTGTCAGTGTGTTTGTGTGTGTGTGTGTGTGTGTGTGTGTGTGTGTGTGTGAGTGTGCGTTGTGTGTGCGTGTGTGTGGTATGTGAGTCAGTGAGTGACGTGTAAAGTGGTGTGTGGGGGTGTGTGTGTGTGATAAATGTGTGTGTGTGTGTGTTGTGTTGTGTGTGTGTCCTACAATGTGATGCAGTTCATCAAAGTGTGTTTTTCTCTCCATTCGTCCAAAACTGAAGTGTGTATTAACAGTTTAGAAGACCACAATGCATAAACAAATGTGTGTGTGCGGTGTGTTTCTATAAAATAATGTTCTTATTACAAACACAGAAATGTGTGTGTGTGTTGTAAATGTCCTGTCAGAGTACTTGGGAGTGACACAACATTACTTTTGAGCGAGGTCTGTAACCCCCAGTTGGAAAAATAAAATGAGTACCACCAATAATGGCTATTATATGTTATATGAATGATATGCTCCTTTTTATGAACCATGTGTAGCTGTGGAGTGATATTTCATGAAGTGTTTCAAATTTAGAAAACAGGAAATCCTGTGTACCTCCACATGCCTCGAGAGAACGCAGTTCATCCCGTAAAGCGGCTCGTTGTTTGAAAAAACTCTCCAATGTTCGTCCAAATGAAATGTGGTAGGAGCTAAAAGTCAACACACTGACAGAGTGACTTAACATTTTAGACCAGACCCATGAGCAAACAAATGTGTTTCATGTCAAAAAACGCGTTTTGAATAAATGTGAAATACAAGTCTATAAATGGCATATTACAGTTTAGCTAAGCATTCTGAAAATTCTGACAAACTGCTGTACACAGAAAATTCCCGACTTCACACTCATATAGTTCTTCGTTGATGGACTGGCCTGTTTGTTAACGATGTTGATCCGCGAACCTAATAAAAAATATGGGGGATGTAACATGTCCCCCAATATCTATACATGTACCCCTATGTGTACTATGGACACGAATGATAGAAACCACAACACACTAGCAACCAACCAAAACACCTTAGCAATAATTTAAACCAATCTATTGACTGCCTAGCAACACCCTAACACAGGGGTTCTCAACCCTGGTCCAGGTGAGTTTGATCAACCTTGATCAAACTCACCTGCCTGTAGTTTACTAGTAATCCTGAACAGCTTAATTAGCTGGTTCAGGTGTGTTTGATTAGGGTTGGAGCTAAAATGTACAGGACAGTGGCCCTCGAGGACCAGGGCTGAGAAAGCCTGCCCTATCAACTACCTAGCAATAGTTTAGAACAAATAGATACAAATAAAAAAAAGTGACGATTCAAGTCGGTTGAGATGTTTAACGAATCGTGATACAGTTCAGGTGTTTGGTTTCTCTGTCTGAGGGGAACAGATCGTCTTCAGAAGAGTCAGGATGGTATTTTCATCTCACCTTGTCTCTGCATATTAAACTAGTAGTATTTAGGTTTACAGCAGTAACCAGGAATTACTGTATTGCTGCTGACAGAGAGTAAATTTGCATTCTCATTCAGCCCATCTGATATTTTTGTTCCATTCAGATATGTTTTGTTTATATGAAGAGATTTATTTTATGTGTATTATTTATTTATTTGACTAGTTTTGTTATTAGACATTTCAATTTCCAGAAATGTGCAGCATTTTGTCTGAGAAGTAATAAAAGGATTCCTTTTCAGTTATAATTTGTATTAATTCTCATTTTGATAAAAAACCTATCGTGAAATCAGTAGCTGTCGTGAATCATATTGCATCGTGAGTTGAGTGAATTGTTACATCCCTAAAGAACATATTAGCAACATAATAACAACAACACCACATCAACCATCTGACCACCCTAGCAACTACCAAGCACCAAAAACACCCTTGCAACCACTTAACATTATAGCAGTGAGTCTTGCATAGGCAAACCCTATTCGCATTTTCATCATTAAATATGTCTAGTTCTCTTTTTGTTCTCCTCTACATGAATACGAGCAGGCCAAAGCTTTCTGTTTGACTGCATGTCTGCGACTGGACAGAAGAGAGTGAAAGAGACTCAATTCATGCTGTTCTCACAGGTATGACATTGTTGAGCCCAAACACCCCCGTGTCAGTCTCTGTGGTGTCTTCCATCTCCACCTGTTCCTCAACAGCACACTGAGCTGCAGGTCGAACCAGCTCGCCTCCCTCAGGGAACGCGCACACGCACACACACACACACGCACGCACACACACACGCACACTCACACGCACGCACACACACGCACACTGCACACGCACGCACACGCACACACGCACACACAACACACACACACACATGCACACACACACTCACACGCATGCACACACACACACTCACACACACGCACGCACGCACTCACACACTACACACGCACACACACGCACACACACCACACGCACGCACGCACACACGCACGCACTCCACGCACACTCACACACACGCACTCACACGCATGCACACACACGCACTCACACGCACACACACACACACACGCACTCGCGCACACACACGCAAGGAGAGTATCAGTGTATTTTTCCTCTGATATCCTTATGCATCTACTTCCTTTTGTGTCTTAACTACATCTGTAGTATTTGTTCAGATGTTCATTATAAAACTCATACCTGAACTGTTTATCTTTGCTGCATAACACAACTCATGTCATTTTTACTGTAAAGAACTGAACACAAATAATGTCTTATTAAAGAGAGGTGAGCTATTATTTTAAAGGTTGCTTTTTTATAAGTACAATTTTTGCCAGGTAGAATGTTTGCTACATATCTACAGACCAGAATACAACAGAGACTTTAAACCAGTTACCAGCCACCTAGAAACTAATAATAATGCACTAAAAACACTCAGAATTGCTTAAAAATAACCGCTTGTAAGCTCCACTTGTTTGGTGTCAGAAAAAGTAAAAACTGAGACAATTTAATTGTGAGTAATAAAGAAATAACACTCATATAATAGAAATGGTTTGTTAATTAATTTAGGTTCTAATTGTTGAGCTTTGCTCTGTTTCTTCATTGTGTGTGTGAGCCAGTGAAATATTTCTGGCTGGGTCTGATCCTCTCAGTTTTGTGCTCCAAAACCAGATGGTGAAACAGATCCGAGCCAAAACGACACAGAACCCCCAGGGCAGAACAAATCCACACACATATCGCAATACAATAACACAATCACTAACCGAGCCGCTCGAGACCCACAAACACTCAAACAAACAGTCGGTCAGTCAGTCGGTACATTTGTATCTCACTCATTATTCAGTGTTTTGGAAGTCATCTGTGGATATAAGCGTGTGTGTATGAGAAGCGTGGGTTAAAACTGTGGGGTGGTTGGGTTCAGTTATGATGGACTTAACAAGGCAGACACGAAACCACTGACCTGAAAGTCTGTTAAGGTCAAATACCCCTCATTCTGTGTGTATAACTCTACAGTGAAAGGTGCAGGATCTATGACTTCCCAAACTGCACTAAATCTGTCTGAAACGATCCAGAGGTAGTCAAATTCTTCCTCCATGTAATGTTTTCCCTTTTCATTTCTGAATTACTTTGGGTGGATTCATTAATATTTTAGATCAAATAAATCAGACTGCTATATGATTTAAATCATGCATTTATGTTTGTTCAAATTCCATCGGTGCCACTTGTTGAACATTAATTACACACTTCATCCAATTAACTGATTATACAGTCTGGTTCTTTATTTTATTATCCAGTAATTTATTGTGATATATTACTCAAGACATGGTCATATACTAATTTTATTTTAATAATTAATTTTATGGCAAAAATAGATATTTTATATTTGTTACCATTCCACTGGAAAATGAACTGCATTTGGATTAGTTTGGACATTTTAAGATTTTCTTTACCAGTAAGTGGCGCTATTTCTAAACTGCTCAAGTTTCATCTCCAAGTTTCCATAAAGGCATGTTGGAAATGAAGAAGGTCAAGATTTCGTTTCATTGCTTAAAAACGTTTGCCAACATACAAGTTTTACCTTCGGTGCTTGGCCCCTAATTAGTACAGCAGACGAAGTCCAGGGTTTAAGCTGTGTTTGACTGAATGTACAACATTATCTCATGGAAATAATATTTACAAACTGTGAAAATACTTTAACATGCCTCTCACACACTGAGAATAATAAATCTCACATGATGAGAATACTTGACTTGATAAACACACTTCTACTGCGTGCAGAATGTGCACACACACACACACACACACACACACACACACACACACACACACACACACACACAGACACTCAAAGCATGCATCACAACACTGTAAAAACACATTCTTCACACACACACACGCACGCAAGCACGCACATGCACACACACACACACACACACAACACACCCGTGTTGGTTTTTATGGTTTACGGGGACTTTCCATAGGCGTAATGGTTTTTATACTGTACAAACCGTATGTGCTATTGCCCTACACCTACCCTACACCTAAAACTTAGCCCTCACAGGAGACGGTGCATTTCTATTTTCCCTCAAAAAAACTCACTCTGTATGATTTATAGCGTTTTAATTATGGGACACTGAAAATGTCCTCATAAATCACCTTCTCCTTGTAATACCTATGTCATACCCATGTCATTATACAAATTTGTGTACCTCATAAACACATTAACATGCCCACGCACACACACACACACACACACACACACACACACACACACACACAACACACACACACACACACACACACACACACACCAAACACACACCAACACACACACACACCACACACACACACACACACACACACACACACACACACACACACACACACACACACACACACACACACACACACACACACACACACACACACACACACACACACACACACACACACACACACACTCAAAGCATGCATCACACACTATAAAAAACACATTCTTCACACACTTGCATCCATTTAAAACACACTGCACATGTACGGGGAATACCTTAGCACAAACACACACACACTTCTCACACAATATGCTCTTTGTACTGTTACACACATACGTCACACACTGAGAATATTTTACAATATCAGCTTTAAAATGTCACAAAAACCAATATCATTGCATGTTCAATTCCAGTTACGAGTACAAGGTCTTAATCGTCTTTGAAGAAATTAAATATGAATTAACTAGTTAGCTTTGCTCGCCTTCTGAGCTCATAACTCAAAGGTAATTGCATGTTTGGGTTCCCATGAGATTGTGCTCAACCAGAACAGTCTGACAGAATTAATTTACCATGTTACTACCATGGACTTGGTAATTATAAAGATGAATTTAATATGGGACTGGTGGTATGCTGAGTGTTAAGGCAGTGTGTTGATTCTCTGTGAAAACTGACCTACACACTGATCTACTTTGAACATTTTTTATGAGCCAACAAAAACAAAAGAATAGGAATCAAAATGTCAGTCACCTGTAAGAAAAGCTGTCATGCTGTCTGTCATCTTTGACTTCAAATACCTCACCCTGGAAACGCTACAGTTAGACATTGACGAGACAGCCCTTTCACTGCCAATGTTTCTAGAAAAGCCTTGAAAAGAAGTGTGTAGGTCATTTAAAGTGCCTCCGTATCTCATCGGTAGTGCTCTATAACTCAGAGAAATGTGACAGAAAACACATCCACAATCTTAAAAGCCCTTCAGAGGAGCATTTGTCACTGATATTTATCTTCCGGTGTGTTTTATTGAGCAGAATAATGCATGTTGTTTGAAATATTATTGCTGAGATCATGGGCATGCACATATTAGAGCAACCTACTTTACAGCATTGAATGTACAGCACACACATGTTTAACAATTGAGCATAACACAAATCTAAAGGTTTAACATTTACATTATGAAACCAGCAAATGTGCATTCGTTGTTTAAATCCTTGCTAACAGAAATCCCAGTCTTAAACACTGAACAATGCCAGAGGAAGAAAGACAGATGTGTGTTTATATGCGTTATAGTTTGGGATTGTTGAATTAAACAGGCAGGTACTGCCAAAAGAACATTGAATGTTCCAGCCTGTCTTCTCTTTCTATTGTCTCTCTAATCAGTGCTTTCAATCGTGCAAGTGTGTGCAGTGTTTATATCCAACTCAGCTTTATATATTTTAATATCATGAAGCTGAAAGCAAGTGGGAGGAAAACAAAAAAGATTGACGGAATGGACAAACAAACAAACAGCTCAAGCTAACAAGATAGAACAATATATACGCGAACAAAAGAACGATAGATAGAACAAAACAATGACAGACAGACAGACAGACAGACAGACAGACAGACAGACAGACAGAGAGACAGAGAAGAGATGACAGACAGACAGACAGACAACAGACAGGACAGACAGATTACAGACAGACAGACAGATATAGAGACAGACAGACAGACAGACAGAGAGACAGACAGAGAGACAGACAGACAGACCAGACAGACAGAAGACAGACAGACAGACAGACAGACAGACAGACAGACAGACAGACAGACAGACAGACAGACAGACAGACAGACAGACAGACAGACAGAGAGACAGACAGAGAGACAGACAGACAGAGAGACAGATATAGAGACAGACTGTCACGAATCCGGTTCATGAGCTCACGCCCACTCACCACATTGTCTCCTGCACCACACTACAGCTGCACAGCACCCATGGACTGCATTTCCCATCCACCATTGCTTTAGTCACACAGCTGTCACCAATCACTCATTAGCACTCACTGTTTACATCCCGTACCTGGACTAATCACCTGCACAGGTGTCCCTCATTCACTGCCCTACTTAAGCAGCCTTCACACTCACACTCATTGCGAAGTCTTGTTTAGCCCCGTCTGACATTTCCGAGCGGTTTCCCTAGTGTGTTTCCTTGTTTGCTACCTGGACTGTTCTCATGACCCTGACCGTTTGCTGCCTGCCCTTTTGACCCTGCCTGCCCTTCGGATACTCTCTCTGTCTGCCACCTGCCCTGACCTTAGCATTGCCACTGATGAGTCTGCCTTGCCTACGTTACACCTGTTACTGTCTTTGAACTTTGCCTGTCTGACCTCCTCTTGTTTATGTTAATAAAGCTGCATTTGGATCTCAACGCCACTGACCCCTCTCATTACACAGATAGATAGAACAAAACATAAACATAATGGGATGGATGGATGATCTGGAACTTTTCCAGATGATTTGATGATGAAGAAAACATAATCCTGGCAACTCTTAATGAGACCGCAGTCGATACTTTATAGCTTACTGAAAAACAAAGAGTCACATTCCCCTCTGAGACTAAATTAGCTTCAGATGATGTAAAATGGGCGAGTAGCGTTTTAATCACTTGGCAATGTTTACTGCGGTGGCATAGAGGTTCATTAAGAATATTATATTCCCACACTTCAGACATTCCGAAACCAAACTCCTCAATCTTTTATCCTGTTTGCTGTCTGTTATTAATCTGTTTTCACATATAAAGTGGTACGTTGTGGTGAAGCCTTAATAGTTTCCAGTGTGTTTGCAGCTGAATCAGTGGGGTTGTTAGTGGGTCGTAAAGAGGAGTGAGATCGTGTGGTTTTGGTGTTTGTGATCTAGTGCACGGACAGCCGTGGTGACACAGAAAGAGCTCAGTGCGCTGAGTAAACATTGAAAACCACATCGAACCACACCAGACCTCCAAGAGTTCAGCTTTACGTGATGGTCATTAGAGCAAATCCTACAGGAAAAGGACGTGCGTGAGAGAGACTGAGATCTATCAGGTGCGGAGTTAGATGATGAGGTGTTAAAACAACGAAACCTCATTGCTTTGGCAGTAGGGACCAAAAATCTGAGATCATATAGAAAACCTGAAAATAAACTTTCTCGTATTTTTACATCATATATTACACTTAAAACAACACAAGTTAAGCACTATTTATAATTCACAGATTAAATATAAGTAAATGAGTGACAGATGGCCCGATATTCTTGCTTCCATTGATGCTCAAGATGCACTTGAGAACATGAGAAATTCAACATCAGGATCTCGTCAGCTCCAGTAGTGCTGTCAATAACACAAAGCAGGCGCATATCAAATAACAAGCAAATGGTAAAGTCTCAAAGTCATGCAATCATTTTAAATTCATAATTTCCTTTAAATTGAAATCCCGATACCACACTTTTCATTCAAAGTGTGTAAGTTTTGCACCACTTACATCAACAAACAAATTTGCTAAATAATGATTGTTATCACGCAGGTTTCCCAAGCACTCCTCCATGTTCCATTGGTCAGCGAAACAGATAGCCCCGCCCAAAACTCACACTATTGGTGAAACTTGCTATGTCAGGCCGTTTGAAACAAAAACAAAGTTTTGAAAATGTCATAATTGGCTTTATTACAGTCGTCTCTGCATATTAAGCAGATATCGGAGTAATTTAATTTATGAAATGTAGAAAAGGAAGAATTTTCACTAGTGGTCTAATACTTTTGGACCCCACTGTATATCTGTGAAACAAAAACAGGCAGAAAGATAATTTACTTAAAGTCGTCAAACACAAACTGACCTCCACCACCTTTTTCTCTTTCTCTCTTTACAGTCCATCACGTCTCTTTACTGCCAAACATCAGGGGAGGAATCTGGCATACTTTGATCGGACTCTTTTCTTCTGCTGCTTCACCCCTACTGGTTTCATTCTTTACATTATCTGCGTGTCCAATGCGATCCAGGCCGTATGTGCTTGTGTGTAACTGAACTTGATTAACATGAGTAGACCGGAGTCACGTGAGAACTCCCCGACATCCCCCCCCCACATCTTCAGATCCACGCTGAACTTCTCCATCAGTCTGAAAGACGTTACAAAGCATCTGCGTTATTCTGTGTGCCGTGATATGACAATACAATCAAGCACTATGATCTAGACTCACCTCTGTTATCGGATCACTGGAAAACTTGAAAGGACGATTGAAGCAAAACCATAAACCAGTTGATAAGCACATTCTGCAGAACTGAAGTCATTTTATTGGCTTCGGACTTCACGATTTCAGTGTATAAAAGAAGCACATTTGGACAAACCTATACATGTGGAGTTCAAACATGCTCTAAAATGAACATTTGGCAAGTGAAACTGGATTGGCAAGTAAATAAATTGTACGATACCTTTTAAAAACTTCATACACATCTTAAATCTAACTACAAGAAGAATAACTGCTGATGTATAATGAGTGATTTCACTAAAACTGTCTACTTGTGATCTGCTGTGCAACATTTACCTAAAGTTAATTATCCATAATACTATACCTAAACTTTCTAGAAATCCATGTTGTGGCAACGTCAGCGGAGTCTAACACATAGATGAGCCCCAGAGACAGATCTCCAGTGAGGAACTCGTCACCTGACATCCATCGGGTAAAGACCATGGAACCAGTGACCACTTACACTCTGATTTGCTGCAGTTGGAACAAACTACTGGTTGTCTGGCCAGAGGGGAACTGGCCCCCGACTGAGCCTGGTTTTCTCCCAAGGTTTTTTCTCCATCTGTCACCGATGAGTTTCGTTCTTGCCGCTTGCCTCTGGCTTGCTTAGTTGGGGACACTTCATTTCAGCACAATCATCGACTTGATTGCACAGATATTATTTAAACTGAACTAGCTGGACAATGCCATACTAAAATTCAATAATGAAATGCATTCAGCTGAAAAATTGAGTGTTAATCTATCATTTACATTATTGACACAACTTGCCTATTTTGATACTGTGCAGTGCTTTGTTACAATTTGTATTGTTAAAGGCGCTATAAAATAAAGGTGACTTGACTTGACTTGACATATGTGACCGCGGACCCTTTATACCCGAAAGCAGAATATATGTGCTGTCCATTTATGTATGTTTGTTATGATAGGACAATATTTGGTCGAGATACAACTATATGAAAATCTGGAGTCTGAGGGTGCAAAAAAATCTAAATGTTGAGAAAATCCTTTAAAGTTATCCGAATGAAGTTCTTAGCAATGCATATTACTGATCAAAAATGAAGTTTTGATATATTTACAGTAAGATATTTACTAAATATCTTCATGGAACATGATCTTTAACTAATATCCTAATGATTTTTGGCATAAAAGAAAAATTTATCATTTTGACCCATACAGTGTATTTTTGGCTATTGCTACAAATATATTCCAGCGACTTATGACTGGTTTTGTGCTTCAGGGTCATATATGTGGAAATGTTCTTATTTTAAGCCACCGAAAAAGTGGCTTATTATGATGTATATTCTTATTTTTTTATGTTGCTGTGATACAATGTCTTGTAACTTTTCACAAACATGCAAGGAAAAACAATTCTGTTATCAAAAGGATGAAAATATTGTTAATAAAAATGGTTTCACGATATTCGGTAAATATCTCTCTTTTCAGCTCTCCTGCAAAAAGGTCTGTTTATAGTATAATCAGGGATGTCGGACAGACTGAAAATGAAAGACACTTTGTCAGAGTGTTAGGTGACACAGATACACACACATACAGATGACCTTTGACCTCCAGCTGTGATCCACTATCAACAGGAAACTGCAGGTCTTGCCTCCTAAATGAGGTCTTTCATCAGAATGCAGTATTCACGTGTCTGGGACAGTTGCACCCTTTTAATTTGAGTTGAGCGAGATGTGACGTGGATTTTTCATGAGCTTGTTTCTGCATTCAACTTCACTGCATCTGCAACGGAGAACATGTCAGTTAATTATCTGCATCTTGTAAAACATGATCACATATAGAAAATCACAATAAAAAAAGAAAGTTACATTCGAAATCTGGAGTAAAATGTGTGTGTGTGTGTGTGTGTGTGTGTGTGTGTGTGTGTGTGTGTGTGTGTGTGTGTGTGTGTGTGTGTGTGTGTGTGTGTGTGTGTGTGGTGTGTGTGTGTGTGTTGTGTGTGTGTGTGTGTGTGTGTGTTGTGTGTGTGTGTGTGTGTGTGTGTGTGTGTGTGTGTGTGTGTGTGTGTGTGTGTGTGTGTGTGTGTGTGTGTGTGTGTGTGTGTGTGTGTGTGTGTGTGTGTGTGTGTGTGTGTGTGTGTGTGTGTGTGTGTGTGTGTGTGTGTGTAAAAGAGAGAAAACGGGGTACATGTGGCTGTCTCATTTGAAACTGAGCCAAATGGTTTTCGTTAATTGGCCGTGAAATATCATACAGCTGGGACTGATTAAAACTCTATACGGTGAAGAAAGAGAGAAATTAGGAGAAGAAAGACAGAAAGAGAGAGATGAGGAGAAGAAAGAGTCAGAGAGGGTCTCAACATGTGCTGTGCTCTCGTACACATCGCAGGGTGAGGGAATTTAGATGATCATAGTGTTTATATTTACGAAAGCTCCAGAATCAAAAAATTACTTCACAGTGAAATATCACTGAAAACATGTTCAGGTCACATTAAACCCAAAATCAAGCCTGTTTTTAGGACCCTCAGTATTTTTTGTATTGTGACATTATTTTCATGAAAATTTCCGCTAAATTCACATTAAAGTTTCTAGATGTTTTATGTAATTTTAGTTATTTCCATTATTCATATCAATATAATATAGTGAAAATTCTATATTACAATACAATCATTTTAAGAATTTATATCTGCATGTTGCAGAAAGAACAATAAATAATACCACAATTTTAAAATTAAAAACGTAAAAATTTAAATGTTACCTTTAATGACTTTTTTTGCATTACAGTACGGTAATGAGCATTGGGAGGAATAATATGCATAACTGTCATTAAAATAAAATAATTACTTTTAAGAATTTAATTCCATACATATTACAGGAAGCACCATAATTACACTGCCATAGTTTGACATTGAAATGTTACTTTTGCATTACAGGAATGAACACTAGAAGGAATAATGTGCAGAAGTGTCATTAAAACTATATACTTTTTTTTATTCGCACATATTAAATAAAGTACCTTAAATACTATCACAATATAACAGTTTAAAATTTAAATGTAACTTTTTTGCATTAAACTGATGAGAATGGCATAACTGTCATTATTTAAAAAAACTACCACAATGTAGTAGTTTAAAATTAAAATGTTATGTTTTTGCATTAAAATAATAAGATTTGTTTTTGCTTTACAGAAATGAGCATTAGGAGGAATGATGTGTATAACTCATTAAAATGAAATGAAATTATTAATAACTCCTAATGGTTCTAGAAATACACTTAATTTGATATTAGCTTTCAGCATAACATTATTATTTCTCTTAATTTTGTGGAGAAATATTCCAGACATGCAAACAATTTTTGTCAAATTCATCCATCAAATCCACACAATAGAGTTTCTCTGGTGGTTATATTCAAGGTCTGATCATAAACTGCTCATTTTGAGCAGTCTTACCAAAAAAGGCATCAAACTGTGATTCTGAACAGCTGGTTTGTATAGTCCATAATTGTGTTGTATTTGGTGCTAAACACATCTTCACTGTCCTGCTACTGCCCTCAAGCGGTCATGCAGCTCACAGAGACCTGCTGTGGTCACCAGCGCTAGCTCTCGCGTCCTGTAACCTGGCTGCTCTTACACGAAATATCAAATCTATGTGGTGCTGATCACAGCTCTTTTCTCTCCATAGCAAAAGAATCCCAAGGGAAATTCCCTGGATCTATTCCCCGTCTGCTTCTGGAAGTGATGGTCCTTCTTCCCTCTCATGTCATTTACACACTACTCCTTAATCTTCCCAAATCCCTCTCTCACGAAAGTCAGTCGGGAGTTTCTCCAGAAGAGGAGGAAAAGCTGTCTCGGCTGATATTTTATGACTCTGAGGGAATTATGGAGGGATTAGAGAGGAAATTGAT
>JAPDDN010000524.1:55000-70000 GCA_027422405.1 Ptychobarbus kaznakovi
CTCATTAAATGCATTAATATTAATGTCATGGCAAGCTGTACGTAACATCATGAACTTATGGAAAGGATTTCACGCTGGGTTTGCACTAATGGAGACGAGATATGTGGGTTTTGGATAATGTAGAGAACGACAACTGCAATTTTATTTTATGAACTAGATACAAAAGATCATAAATAAAGCTCATAAGTTAGGTGCATCTAAAGGTGGAAATACAGAAACTGTTAAGACTCCTCAACCTGTTACCGAACCCTCTTACGTGTACTGCTGTTTTACAATGTTAAATTCACTGCCGACATGAATATGCTCGCTGTATAATTAAATATATTCCATTCAACACATGGGAAGAAGATGACGGAACTCAGAAGCTGTACATGGAAACGTCTGCTGGTATTATGTACATCATGAAGAAAAACTATTAAAAACTATGTACATACAAATCCTAGATTATGTGCAGTGAAAAAAAAGTTTCAAAAAATATATCTCGCAATGATTCAGTTCAGCAGTTTCAAACATTTTATCAAATTCTACACAGATTTAGTTGTTTGCGTAGGATTTATTTAGACGTGGAAATAAATGAAACAATAGGAAAGACCATAAGTCCTTTACTTTGCTACTTAAAAATGCAAAGATTGGATACAAGGAACATGAGTAACTTGAGACTAAATCTTAACTGGATCTATCTCCTCATTCCCTTTATTGTATTTTACTTTTTTCAACAAATAAAGCAATATAATTTTCCATTCAGCAATGCCTCTCGCCCATCTGGCCTTCATAAAACAAACACACCATTCACAAGGTCTGTTAGTTTCGTTTGCAAAGGCTCAAAATCTCCCGAGGCAAAGATCCGTTTGAATATAATGTTCAAATCTGATCCACAGGGAATAATTCCTTCCTGCCGATGACGAGCGGCCATTCTGAAGAGATCCTGAGGAGAAAAGCGTCGTAGTCTGTTTGCACTTAGTTGACACAGTTCTTTCCACTTACAGAAGGAGGACAATTCCCAAACTTTCTCCTGTCAAAAAATACTGAACAACAGGGCCAGAAACATCTCATCCAGAGAGACACATTAAGCCATTTTAATTGTCTGCAAAATGCCAGTTTAAAATCCTTAGACTTGAAGAAAATTCTTCTAGAAGCACAAAGCGGCCCAGAAAAGTGCAGTTTAGCTCATTCATTCTGATCTTCGTTCCGTTCACATTAATTAAAGTGCAAGAGTGAAATATTCCGTCCCTCTTGTAATCCATGTTAACCAACACGATGCATTGTTTTTTCCTCGTCACAGATCAGACAGGAATCTTTGTGTCTTGTCTGTGATGCATTCCAGACTCCTGCATGCTGCTCAGGATCTTCCTCTGATGTGCACTGCATGAGATTCCCATCTTGGCCAGATCCCTGTAAAAGAGGGAGTTTTGGTCAGCTAAAGTCATCTTCAAGCGCATCAGGATGTGTAACTGAGTGTGTAATGTTAAAGTGATGCTCACTCGTGACTCATGGGTAAGACGCTCTCTAAGCTGCAGTATCCTGCTGTGCTGAAGTTTTCTCTGTATTGCTCAAGTCCAATGATTTTCAGCCATTCGTCCACAGAACCCAAAGAGGGGGCGGAGCCTTCGGAGGGGGCGTGGTGAAGCGTGGAGGGGTGGGGCCTGAGGATGACAACATCAGAGAATACATTTTAATCCCGAGAAAATGAATTGTATGTGTACATTGTGTGTGTGTGTGTGTGTGTGTGTGTGTGTGTGTGTGTGTGTGTGTGTGTGTGTGTGGTGTCAAAATGCAAAAAGTTTTTTTTAGATTAAGCCTGAAACATACACTACAGTTTAAAAGGTTGGGGTCTGTATGATATTTCATGTTTTTGAACATGCTCACCAAGGCTGCATTTATTTAATTATTAAAAATGTACAATATTACAATTTAAAATGACTGGTTTCCATGTAATATATTGTAAAATGTAATTTATTCCTGTGATCAAAGCTGTAATTTTCAGCATCATTACTCCAGTCTTCAGTGTCACATGATCTTCAGAAATCATAATAATATGCTGATTTGCTGCTCAGAAACATTTCTTATTATTTTAATGCTGTTAAAATAACAGTTGCGCTGCTTAGTATTTTTTGTGGAAACCACGATACATTTTTTATGAATTTTAATTAATTAAAGAACAGCATTTATTTGAAATGCAAATCTTTCCTAATATTATTAATGTTTTTACTGTCACAATTGATCAATTTAATGCTTCCTTAATGAATAAAATTAGTAATTTATTTAAAAAAAATCAACTAAAATGCATTCTGGAAAAAGCTGGAAAACAATGGCAGATTAAAAAAGCATTTTGAAACTTTGCAAACTATAGGGTTAAAGATTACATCCGTTATAAGCCGTTTCTGTCAAGAATACATTTCTAAAAATGTCCCCAGAAGAATAGAACCTAATTCATGCTCATAAGGGAACAAAGGATTTTTTTTAATTAGCATTGACAAATGCCAAACACATATTTTAGGACTTGTACCAAAATATACCCAAAATAGCAATACAAATGTGAATGTAAATCTCCATGTTCACCTGCTGGCGTCTCCCGCCGTCCTCTTGAGCGTGGCAGGATTGCGTATGAGTTTGTCCAGCATGTTGACGATCTGGCTGAATTTGGGTCTGTCCGCTCGTTCCCTCATCCAGCACTCCAGCATGAGCTGATGCAGAGCCAGCGGACACTCCATGGGCGGCGGCAACCGGTAGCCTTCCTCTATTGCCTTTATCACCTAGGAAACAGGGGAGAGGAAATGAACGGCTGATCTTGCTGAACTACGGCATTCAGTGCGTTTGTATAACTTGGCATGGCACACAATAGCACGATAAAGCCGAGCGTTAAAACCTTGCATGCATTCCTGGAAAGCGTACTATGGGAACGCCAGCGCTGAAGGCATGATAAGCACACGTAATTAATTAGATTTGTGGTACAGTGCCACTTACATCCTGGTTGCTCATGTCCCAGTATGGTCGTTCACCATATGACATCACTTCCCACATGACGATGCCGTAACTCCACACGTCACTGGCTGAGGTGAACTTCCTGTATGTGATGGCTTCTGGTGCTGTCCAACGGATGGGAATCTTCCCTCCCTGTGATTGACAGGTTCATGTTATTGACAATAATCAAATTAATTCTAAACAGCATTCTACAACAGAACTAATCTGAATAAGTGACACTCCTAGAAGTCTGATATTCCATATTATCATATTCCTGATATTCCACTGCTCCAGGTGTGTGTGTGTGTGTGTGTGTGTGTGTGTGTGTGTGTGTGTGTGTGTGCACTTGGATGGGTTAAATGCAGAGAACACATTTCACTGCTGGTTATACTCTGTATAATTGTGTATGTGACAAATAAAGCTCATCTGAGCTTAATCATTATCATTATTATTAATCATTATCATATTACAGTATCGGAACCAGTGTTAGTATTGTGAAATTCTGATAATTCTGTGATATTGTGTGTGTGTGTATATATATATATATATATATATTTTTTTTTATATAATTATTTGTATAATTGTTAAATAAATGTTAACTGAAATAAAATGTAAAAAATCACATTTTAAATTTTTTATATTTCAAGTGCTAAAATTACTAAACCTGAAAATACACTAAAAGCTGAATTTTTTTATTTTTATGAAATAGACCTTCAAAAAAACTAATAAACACAACAAACACATCAAAAATGACTAAAGCTTACACTAAAATGAAAACAGAAAACTTTAAAATATTAATAAATACTATGAAACTATATTAATGATACAAAAACAACACTGAAAACATCACTTTCGGTTAGGAAGCTTGTGTTGTTCCTACATTTATAAACAAAATAACTGTCCATTATATGTCCAAAGTTACTTGATTGTATATTTGATAATATGAATGTAAAATGATTTATATATAAATGTAAAAACATAATCCCACTCTTACCCTGGTCGTATAAGCTGCTTCTGGCTCGTCTTCAAGCACTCTGGACATCCCAAAATCAGACACTTTGCACACCAGGTTGCTGTTCACTAGGATGTTCCGTGCTGCCAGATCTCGGTGAACGTAACTCATGTCAGACAGATATTTCATTCCGGATGCGATTCCTCTCAGGATGCCCACCAGCTGAATAACTGTGAAGCGGCCGTCATTCTTCTGAAAGAGAAAGAACACATCCGACCTGAATAACGACACCCTGACCAGAATCAAAGTCGTGATTGTTCTCGTAAATCATTTAGGCTTTTCAGCTTTTCACTGTTTCCTTTACTAAGAACATGTCATGCATCAGTGTTTTTGTGGAAGTGACAAAATCCAAACTAGATCAGCTGCTTGTCCAAAGGGACAGGTTTGTACTAGTTAGCATGGGTCAGTTAAAGATGTAAATACACTGTTCTGCAGCCAAAAAACATTATTTTTGGCATGACTTTGAGTGATGCAATATTTCCAAAGCCAGGAATATAGCAAAATAGGCTAAATTATACGTGACTTAAAAAATATAACAAATTATAACATTTGTTTTATTTATAGATATGCATGTATAATACTTACTATATGTGTGTGTGTGTAAATTGCATGAAATTCACTACCACTTTGAAAATATCTGTCAGTGGATTTTTGTTAATTTGGATGTTTTACTATCTGAATTTAAAACAGATTTTATTTCAACGTAGAAAGACACTCAAACACAATCTTACTCTGAGAAACATGTCCAGTGAGCCGTTCTCCATGTACTCTGTAATAATCATAACTGGTTTGCCTGCAATCATGAATAGAGACAAAAAGAGAACAATTACATTTCTGTAGGAAAATACAACAAGTCTAGTCTGAACGGTAAAGGAGTTTTGTATTTTAGCAGTTCTTATGTTACTCCCTCCTCAGGATAAATCACGTTGAATATAGCTGTCTATTAATTTAATACATGTACATCTATTTAACAAGCAGTGAAACTTTCCCACTGACAGTATTTGAATGCCAGAGATGCACAGGGCATATGCGACACCGTTTACTGAAACGTCTTGTGTATTGCACTAAAGTCCATGTCAACCAGATGTAAACACTGAGCACAGAACATGAATATCAGTTATTCAAAGAGAATCAACACAGTCACAGGCCGGCTGATTGACACTTAGCCAATGCTCCTCTCCTTTAGAGGAAGTGCAGTAAATAAAGCTCGACCAGACACATTGTCGGCCATCTTTGTTGGGTTGGCCTTTCTGATGACCTTGAGGCGAGTTTGACTGACAGCTCCTCCAGAGGGCCTGAGGAGCAGGTGACCTCTGACCCCGCCCCCTCACTGTCTGAGTTTCCCAGCCCCGCCCCTCTCCGCCCACCCTATTACAATGCTAATGAAGCATTTACTGACTTCACGTGTACGGCTGTGCCGACATGCATGTGTATGTTTGACAATGAACTCTGCGAGACAAGGGTTATAATCTCCATAAAAAACATAACACAATATACTATTTATAATAAAAAACTGTTAAAAAAATTTTTTTTCTTTTATTCTTGCATTTATATTACCACTTCCACAAGTCATTAAAAAGTCAAATAATCACAAAGAAATGCTGTTGAATCATTGATGAGAGACACCCGAGAGGCCCTGCTATCCCACACACACCTTATATACATATTTAGATTCACTTCATACTCATTTACATTATGCAAATGAAGCATTCAACTCCATTAGCTCTGCTGTAACACAAAGCAGGAGACTTAAGATGGCTTTATAGTTTCATGGGACGTTTATGAGCTAAAATGAAATGAAACATTGACAGTGCTGGCTGATATCCAACTGTTAGAAATGTCTCCCATCATTTGAATATCCTAAGAGATTATAAATGTCACTAAAACACTTTAGCATTATTAAAGTCACACATGCACACAACATAACATATATTTACACAAAATATACAAACAACACATTTAAAACATTATATACTTTTACTAAACACACAAAACCAAACATACAACACATTTATTTTATATATATTTACAAATGTTCATATTGTAAATATAAAATATAGACAAATATATGAAATAAATAACAAATATATTTATAAATATATACATGAATTTTTATATATCTTAAATTAATATAAATGACATATAATATATAATATATACATATTGAAGTATTAAATATATATATAATTAAATATGAAAAATAAATAAATGACAAATTTATATAAATTAATAAATTTAAATTTATAATTATATATTGATAATATATGTCATATGATATATAAATGTAATATATAATAAAATACATTATATACACATAATATATTTTTCACACACACATACACACAATACACACACACAACATACACACACACACACACATGACACACACCCACAACACATGTTATTTATTAATGGTAGATACGGACCACTTTCCATAGGCGTAATGTATATAACTGTACCACAACCGTATGTTGCTATTTAGCCATACAGTTACACCTACCCTACACTAATTAGCCCCAAACAGAGATGCATTTCTATTTTCGTATGATGTTATAAGGGGGTTTGTAAGGATTATGGACAGTGAAAAATCCTCATAAATCACCAATTATCCTTTAAGTGAGGAAATGTCATTACCCATGTTTATGAAAGTACAAATTTGTTGTTTTTTGATAAGTGCATACTAAAGCGATACACACACACACACACACACACACACACACACACAACACACACACACACACACACACACACACACACACACACACACACAAGCACATGCACACACACACACACACACACACACACACACACACACACACACACACACACACACACACACACACACACACACAACACACACACACACACACACACACCACACACACACACACACACACACACACATGTTGTAACATTTGTTTTTGTTCTTTGAAATGCACTTAAAGGATTACTTCTAAATGATGGTGATACAAAAACTCTAACATTGAGCTAAACATGCTATTTGTAACTAATTTAATTTTTCTCATGTCCCTGTAAACTGTTTTATTTGTCAACTGTATATATATATTAGGTGTCACGGATTGCACCCAACTGGGGCACATTCCCACAAATAGTAAAAACTTTTTTTGAGAAACAGACAAATCACAGGAGCTATGGTCGAAGTGGTTGAATAAATTGACATGTTCAAAACCCCAAAGACATCTTGCTGAGCTTTACCGTGTTTTTATGGGGACACTTTTGAAAGTGCATGTAAAGTGGCCACATAATTATACCTTCTCCTATGTAATACCAGTACTATCAGTCATTATAACAAATTGTGTTTTTTGATAAGTGTGACGCACCACATAAACCACCCAGCACACACACACACACACACACACACACACTCACACACACACACACGCACACACACACACACACACACACACGCACACACACACACACACACACACACACACACACACACACACACACACACACACACAACACACACACACACACACACACACACACACACACACACACACACACGTATATATATATATATGCATTTTTGCAACATTTGAAATTTTGTTTAAATGCATACGCGATACATATATATATATATATATATATCTCCATTTCACCAGAAATGTCACTTACACCTTCTGGTTTTCACCCCTCGATATACAGTTTGAAAAATCTTCATTCTTATTTTGTGAAAAAAAACTTAATGCTGATATTTTTTAATTCAGCATCATCAACATAGGTAATATTAGGTTTGCATGAGACAAATAAAAATCTATGATGTTAGCATAACTTACATTTGGTGACCACTCCTTCCAGGTGAATGATATTCGGATGGTCAAACTGGCCAATCACGCTGGCCTCGCTCAGGAAGTCCAGCCTCTGCTGCTCGGTAAACCCCGCCTTCAGGGTCTTGACGGCCACACAGATCTCTCGCTTTCCAGGAAGCTTCAGACGACCGCTGCACACCTCGCCAAACTCACCTACAGAGAGAGCAAGTGACTTTCCCATGTATCTATCGTCAGTAAATGACATGCTGAAGACATAAAGGGGCTGTTAACGTACCGATGCCGATCACCTTCTCGATCTTGACACAGGAGGTATTGATCTCCTTAGCGAACTCCCTGATGGCCTGGTTGGGGTCTTCATAGGTGAAAGGGTCCACGTATATTCTCACCCCTATCGGCACATTAACGCAAGGTTCGAGAATGGAACATTTTCATTTTTTGTTCCAGCTGAGGAGTAATGAAAGGTGTTTTCTTACCTGGCTGCAGGGTTTTCTCCTCTGCCTGTTTAGTTTTGCTGTATTTGCTCCTCCTGAGATTAAAACATTCACACTTTTTCAGCATTTATACTTTTATTTATCATCACAATAGTATTTAAAAAAAAATGTATATACTACAATAGTACTTTTGAATACTTTAATACTTTAGACATTTGGCTGCTTTTGTTATTTTGATAAGTGCATTAAAGCTGATACATATAAGTTAAATTCTTCATTCTTATTTTGTTAAAAAAAACTGTACATAATGAAAAGTATTTATTGATATTGTGATCTCAGCATCATGAAATTAGGTAAGATTAGGCCTTTTATGTAAATCAGCAGAATTTTTTTTCAAGATACAGAGCAGTGTAATACAAACATATACAAACAGATTTATTTAACTCTTATATTTAAAAATAAATAAATTTAACTTTTTTAAATATTTTTTTTTAAAAATAAAAAAAACGTGTCATTTCACTTTTACACTTACACAAGCATTTTTTTATTATAATCATATTATATTTTAATTGTTCAAAACTTTATAAAGTTCTATTAATTTTGTTATGTGCTTTTGTCATTTTTTATTCATTTTTATTTTTAAATATTTGTATTTTATTAATTTTAGTGTGCCAACTTTTTTCATCTAATATTTGGATTTTATTTTATTGCAGCTTCATTTCAGAAAATTATTTGTATTTGTAGTTTAGTTTCCCGTGAACAATAACAACATTGGTCTGTCACCATGGAAAAATTACAGATGTTCTGTCACCTTTTGGTGATGATGAAGGTAATGATGAGGATGAGGAGGAGAACAACAACACATCCGGCCACCAACAGCAGCAGCACAGCAGAGCTCATAACTCCTCCAACAACAGGAGCTGCGACTGAGAGAGACACAATTACATTTATTCTCTTATTCATGCAGCAGATTTGTGCATATTTATGCACTATTTTATGCTGTTTTGTAGTATAAATAAATAGAGTAGTTCACTCACACTGAAAATTCTAAAAGAAAAAGTGCACTTTAAAACCCCGGATGATGCACTTAATCGAAAAAACAAAGTGCGGGTTGTTAGAAACTTCCTGCACTCGTGCTTTAATTACATGGCGGAGGGGGAGGAGCTATCAGACTCTAAAGTTGAATGACAAAATAACCTTATAATTCATACACTTAGTATATAGCGCATAGTACACAGTGTATAAGTGTACAGTATATTGTGAGTCATTTGGGATGCAACATGTCGGTTTTTTATATTAGGTATATTTTTTGAGTATATATGAAGCTGATTTTAGATCATTCTGAACTCTACACTCACCGGTGTTGGTGCTGAACTCAAAGGGGGCGCTGAACTCCCCGTATCCCGCGGCGGTGCGAGCACGCACGTGAAACACGTAGGAGGTCAGCGGAGTCAGGTCTTTAATATCAGCGCTACGAGACGTCGTCTTTACGATGTGATAACTCCTCTCGTTCTGATCCTGAGATTCATAAATAAAGAGAGAGACAGAGAACGGAAGACAAGAGGAAGGTAAGAAGTCAAAGGGCACATTAGGGGGCTATTTTAACTCTAATAAAAACCTCACTTCCTGTTTATCCAAACAGCGAATGTCCACAGGAATTGCTATAGTGTGTACTTTCAGCGTGTTTGAACAATTGCTTCTTAAAGGAACAGTGCACCCAAAATGTTATGCTTTTAAAATATGACAAAAAACAAAAACAAGAACATTCACCTTCTCGTAGTATTTGACCTCATACTCCAGTATGACGCCGTTGGGTTTGTCGGGTTCGTCCCAGAACAGAGAGAGCGTGTGGCGCGTGATGTCCTTACTCTGAACCATCATGACCGTGGAGGGAGCTGAGGACAGACAGAAAGAGTTCATATATTTATAAAAGGTTTATGCTTACTAAATTGTACTTTTGTCAGGTTTTCCTGACACATCTGTCTTTCTTTTATCACATCACAGACAAACAGAGAGGGAAAGGATAAACCCGGAGAACAAGGAGAGCTTTTTCTTCTTCTAAACTGTGGATTTGGAGTTAAGACCGCTATTGTCTGTTTGGGTTTTTTTCCCCCGAAGCTGTTTTTGTAGAGGGTGAGAAAGTCAAACACAACTGAGATGTGCGTCGTCTTCTCCGCTTTTCCAAAGACACATCACACAGTCGAAAACACAATAAACAAAAAGAGAAAAACAGACCAGGAAGATGACAAAGATCTTTATGTATTAGCTTCCTCTACCAAACAGAACAACTCGACATATCAAAACCACAGAAAGCTCGGCATATTTCCACAGAATTCATAAACGCTGTTTTTGGCAAAGTCCTACACATTGTCTTGTGCATTTTGGCTAATTAGTGGTGTTTGCCAAGTCAAGCATCACTATTACAATTGCTCATACTTCCCATTGAACAAACATCAAACTCTAAGGACACGATGTTTCAGATAACGTAGAGTTTTGGCCTCGTTTCCACATGGAATGATTTTTCCACACTGAAAAATCAAAGTGTCAAACAAACAAAAAACTAATGCGCACAGAAACCACATAGCAACACCCTAAAAACCACATGGCAACACCCTAAAAACCACATGGCAACACCCTAAAAACCACATGGCAACACCCTAAAAACCACATGGCAACACCCTAAAAACCACATAGCAACACCCTAAAAACCACATGGCAACACCCTAAAAACCACATGGCAACACCCTAAAAACCACATAGCAACACCTAAAAACTAAAAACCACATAGCAACACCCTAAAAACCACATGGCAACACCCTAAAAACCACATAGCAACACCCTAAAAACCACATAGCAACACCCTAAAAACCACATGGCAACACCCTAAAAACCACATGGCAACACCCTAAAAACCACATGGCAACACCCTAAAAACCACATAGCAACACCTAAAAACTAAAAAAAAAACACATGGCAACACCCTAAAAACCACATGGCAACACCCTAAAAAACAATGACAACCACATAAAAACACATGGCAACACCCTAAAAACCACATGGCAACACCCTAAAAAACACATGGCAACACCCTAAAAACCACATGGCAACACCCTAAAAACCACATGGCAACACCCTAAAAACCACATGGCAACACCCTAAAAACCACATGGCAACACCCTAAAAACCACATGGCCACACCCTAAAAACCACATAGCAACACCCTAAAAAACCACATGCAACACCTAAAAAACCAATAGCAACACCCTAAAACCACATAGAACAATAAAAACCACATGCAACACCTAAAAACCACATGCAACACCTAAAAACCACATGGCAACACCCTAAAAACCCACATATAAAAACCACATAGCAACACCCTAAAAAACCACATAGCAACACCCTAAAAAACACATAAAAACCACATAGCAAACACCCTAAAAACACATAGCAACAACCTAAAAACTAAAAAACACATAAAAACCACATGGCAACACCCTAAAAACCACATAAAAAACCAATTGCAACACCCTAAAAAAACCACATGCAACACCCTAAAAACCACATAGCAACACCCTAAAAACCACATGGCAACACCCTAAAAACCACATAAAAACCACATGGCAACACCATAAAAAACACATAGCAACACCCTAAAAACCACATGCAACACCTAAAAAACCACATAGCAACACCCTAAAAAGCACATAAAAAACCACATAGCAACACCCTAAAAACCACATGCAACACCCTAAAAACCACATAGCAACACCCTAAAAACCACACCAAAAAACCACATGCAACACCTAAAACCACATAGCAACACCCTAAAAACCAACATAAAAAACACATAGCAACACCCTAAAAACCACATGCAACACCCTAAAAACACATAGCAACACCCTAAAAAAAAACCACATAGCACATATAAAAACACATAGCAACACCCTAAAAACCACAGCAACACCCTAAAAAACCACATGCAACACCCTAAAAACCACATAGCAACACCCTAAAAACCACATAAAAAACACATGGCAACACCCTAAAAACAACATGGCAAAAAAACCACCTAAGCAACACCCTAAAAAACCACATAGCAACACCTAAAAACCACATAGCAACACCCTAAAAAACCACATAGCAACACCCTAAAAACCACATAACACATGCAACACCCTAAAAACCACATAGCAACACCCTAAAAACCACATAGACAAAAACCACATAGCACTAACAACACACCCTAAAAACCACATACAACCACTAACAACACGCTGACATCATAGCGGTGAGTTTTAATCATATTTCTTCAAAAAATGTAAACAAACTTGCGATGAGGATGCTTTCAGCTAGCAAAAAAAGTTAACTATTAGTTCTATTTAACATATTTTAACATATCTAGTAGGGCTAGATACAAATAAAAAAAAGATCATAATTTTAAATGTTACATAGTTTGTTTGTAGGGTTGCAAAATTTGGCCAAATATTGTGTGATTATATATCAATATGACTATAAAATATTAATATTAATAAGAACTAAAATATTAAACAATAACAAGAAATATTACTATTAATTCACTGTAAAATAAAAAAATATATATATTTTAAGTAAGTATTGAAGAAAAATAATAATATAATACAATTAATTTATTTTGAAATTAAAGTAAAAATTACAATACTAATATTTATGGCTGTTTTAATTTCTTCATTTGAAATCCATAAAGGAACACATAAAGTATGTATTTTGTTGACAACATGCTCTTTATAAAAAAAAAATATAATTGATTTGAATAATAACTTTTAACACTGTTATAATACTAATATTTATGGCTGTCTTCTCTTCTTAATTTACACACATTGAATTATTGAGCTTTTATTTTGAAAGAAAACCACATATAGCCCTTAAAGCTTCTCTTTTGATGTCAACAGCCAGTTTAAGTGATTCTCATTACAAGCTTGGGAAGACGGTTGGTGCATGCTGCAAATGCACGTCATAAGAGACCCAAACTCAAAGCAGATGTGGAGCGGAGCAGCTACTGTGAATGGAGCAGCTTTGAGATGCTGGAAACCCTAGATCATGAGCTGCTTGTGTGCTGTGCTTCACTTTGAAACATGCAGTGCATATATTTAATTAAATCGCCATCTTTGCAATAAGCTGTTGCAATTTCAGGTTTTATTTAGATTAACTCGTGAAGCAATAATATATAGATCAATTCTTCTCCACAATCAGCACAGAAAACGTTCATTGTTGGATTATCTTCAAGCGTCCCAAATTCAAATGCTTAAGCTAGAGTTTCATCTCTGTGCATTAGCGAGTGTGTGTGTGTGTGTGTGTGTGTGTGTGTGTGTGTGATTCTGTTAAACAATTCGATCCCCCGCCAGCTGTAGCAGCAGCTCGACGGCGGCCCTCTCCCATCTCACAGATCCGTCTTCCTCTGCCAGGCCTGACAGACTAAACGTGATTTAGGGTTGTCCCTCGGGGGACTCTGAGACGACCCCCTCCAGCCAAAAACACAGGGGTCACCGGCCCCCCTTCACCCACCTAACACACTCATCTCTAACACACATCCATCATGCCGTCTGCTCTGACAGATATGGGCTGTAATGGAGTTGAGTGTGTGTGTGTGTGTGTGTGTGTGTGTGTGTGTGTGTGTGTGTGTGTGTGTGTTGTGTGTGTGTGTGTGTGTGTGTGTTGTGCGTGTGCTGCATGTGCTGTGTGTAACTGGTAGATAACTTAAAAGAAAGATGAGAATCTGCTCTCGTTCATCTTAAACACTCAGGCATGTTAAGATTTTGTCAAATTGATTTAGGAACGTCATGTTATATGGTTCATTTAACACCTTTAGTGCATGCTGGGATATGCTGCACTTCACATGTGGCGTAAAGTTTTGTGCATCCCTGTGAACTGTGACTGCATATGTGAAAAATTATAATAAATATTATAAACCCAATTCTAAAAATATTCAAAATCCATAAAACTGATAGTTATGACTAATGGCTACTAAAAAAAAAAATCTTTGCCTTCACTGGAATAAAGGACATTTTAAATTATATTCAAGCAGAAAACGTTTAATTTAAATTTGCATAATATTTCACATTATAGTTTTTTTACTGTATTTTTAATCAAATAAATTCAGCTTTGCTGAGCATAAGAGACTTCTTATTATTTTATTGTTTTCTATTAAAAATATTAGGGCTGTCAATCGATTAAAATATTTAATCGCGATTAATTGCATGATTGTCATGAGTTAACTCGTGATTAATCGCAATTTAATAACACACTTTTATTTGTTCTAAATGTTACTTTTCAAGTTTTCTATACTCTAATCAACATGGGCATGGACAAATATGGATGCTTTATGCAAATGTATGTTTATTATTAGTGAAACCATAGTCAACATAGAGCATGTCTTTCATCATATTTCTTTTCCTAACGATTAATAAAAAGCAGCAGCATGTTGCAGTAATTTTTACCTTGTTTCAGGAGGTTTTATGTACTCCATAAACACTTCTCTTTACTTCTGAAACTTTTAAGATACCTTCATTTGAATTTCACTTTAACTTTGACAGCATGCATAAATTGTGTTTTGTCTTTGTCAAAACATTGTGCAGCAGCATCTACGTTCAGACGTATATGTTAATTATTCTAACTATACACTCACGAACGCCCAGTGCATGATTGAGTAGGACACACGTATTCAGGTTCTCTGTTCTATAGCCAAAGGCACGTCAACGCATGGTAAAA
The DNA here is from genome assembly GCA_027422405.1 of Ptychobarbus kaznakovi. NCBI lineage: Eukaryota > Metazoa > Chordata > Actinopteri > Cypriniformes > Cyprinidae > Ptychobarbus > Ptychobarbus kaznakovi. The sequence goes on from JAPDDN010000524.1 coordinate 69,949, forward strand.
CCCCACCCTCCACCCAAACCCCAGCCCTCCGATCCCTCAGGCTGATTTACAG
>JAPDDN010000524.1:75000-85000 GCA_027422405.1 Ptychobarbus kaznakovi
GTCTTTTTGTTGAGTATCATATTTGATATACATCAGGATTTTGTGGCTCAGAGCATGATAGAGTGAAAATATGGAGGAGGTAAAAACACATTACATTGCCAAGTTATGCCAAGTATTGCTTTGCATGTTAAGTATGTATTATCACTGTATATGTATTATATCTATTATACCCAAACTGAGCAAAAATATCCAATTTGGTGCAGATGCTGATATTTACATGGGCAAAAAGTGATGAAGATGAAATTCAGATATAACGTGTAACGTAAATCACTGAGATCTTTATAACAGTATATCTGACTACTTACTTAAAATTACATAAATTCATATAATTTGTCACTTTATATATCTCAATAATATATATTGCTAAGATGATATTTAAATGCTTTGTTTTTTGATCAAAACTCTGTAGTTTCAAAACATATAATGCAATGCAATAGAGATAAACAAATAACCGTTCTTCAAAAGCCTGATGTCATATTCGATACTCACATTTGAACACAATTTTCCTAAAAAATATGTCTGGGTAATCAAGTAAGTTGCTTCCGCCAAGTATGTGTTCATTTTGAAATATTGCTAACAATTTAAGTTATTGTTACAACTACTAAATAAAAACCAGTAAAGGTTTCACAGCAGAAAGACACATGAAGCACGAGTTGAAGGTGGATGCTTGTACAACCACACTAAAAGAGGTTTTACTTGCTAAAAAGTCTAAATTATCAATCAGAAGACAGAAGGCATGTGGTAGATTGTGTGCAACATGTTTTTCAGCTAAGTTTTTTTGTATCAAATATGATGCAGTAGGCTTTTATAGGGTTAAATGTTGTTGGAAAACTGCTGAAAACCCCAGAAACTGGAAGGAAAAATAAACCCCACAAGAAGCGCTTTCTCGCAATAGACTCTTAGATGTTCCTCTAATCCTAAAGAAGCGAACAGACCTCCCGACAGATTATCCCCATCGGCCTAGGACTCTAATCTCTGTTTAAGATTGATGCAGAGGTGCTGGAGATACCAGAGGAAGAGGAAAGCCTCGCTCATTCGCTCTTTGCACTGGACTTAATCTTCACCGAACTGAAAGAGCTTTTCTGTAAGGACAAAAACCCTCCAGACATTCAAACACTGGCTATATGACATGACCCTCTCAGATAAAGAGACAAAGAAAAGTGTCTTCTGGTTTCCAACATGCATTCCAACGTTCTCTGATATCTATACAGGATGAAGAGCAGATATATCAGTCACATTTCTGACCCCTCAAATCAACGTCTTTCCATTAGCAAGATGCTGAGAGACGGACGAGTCGCGATGAGAGACGAATGCATCAGTGGGTGGCCTGATTGCTCGGCAAAATCCTCACACACACACACACACACACACACACACACACACACACACACACACACACACACACAGACACGACACAGACAGACAGACAGACAGACAGACAGACAGACAGAAGACAGACAGACCACACACACACACACACACACACACACACACCACACACACACACACACACCACACACACACACAGGCTGATTCAAGAGCATCTTGTACTTTTATTAAACAACATCCTGAAAGTCGTCTCTTCTCGTTCTGTTCGTCTCTGTCTTTTCTCTTCACTCTTTATCTGATTGAATCTACTCTAAAACCTTCCTGTCACTCATTTCTCTATCATTCTTCATTCGATACTACTTAATCTTTAGGAAACAATGGAATTAAGGAATATGAGATGAAAATTATCTCATTATTTGCTTTATGAATTTTTCTTCTATGATTAGGTTCAGTATGATTTTATGTTTTTGAAATACAGTATATCTCTTCTGCTTACGAAGACTGTATTTATTTGATTAAAATACAGTAAAAAAACAGCAAAATTGTGAAATATTATTGCAATTTAAAATAAATGTTTTCTATTTGATTATATTTTCAAATGTAATTTATTTCTGTGATGCAAACTGAATCTTCAGCATCATTACTCCAGTCTTCAGTGTCACATGATCTTCAGAAATCATTATAATATGCTGATTTTCTGATCAAGAAACATGTCTGATTATTATCAATGCTGAAAACTGATGCTGAAAGCTGATGTGCTGCTTCATATTTTTGTGGAAACAATTTTTTTCAATGAATAGAAAGTTCAAAAAACAGCGTTTATTTAAATTAGAAATAAAGTTAAAGTCTTTAATGACTCTAACAGACCTTAGTTTTAGTAGTCATGTCAAAGCAGTAACTAAGTCAGCATACTATTATCTCAAAAACATTGCAAGAATAATGTTTGTTTCCAGTCAAGACTTGGAGAAACTCGTTCATGCCTTTATATCCACAGCAGGGTGGATTATTGTAATGATCTCCTTCCAAAGAATACTGTTAGACCGCTGAAGCTCATCCAGAGAACACTGCTGCAGGATTTCTGACTAGAACCAGAACATCTGAGCATAACCACACAGTCCTCAGGTCCTTACACTGGCTTCCAGTTACATTTAGGATCGATTTTAAAGTACTTTTTACTCGTTTATAAGTCACTCAATGGTATAGGACCTAAATATATGGCAGATAATGCTCACTGAATATAATCTAACAGACCACTCGGATCGAGTCAGTAGAAATACAAGGGTTCACACAAAACAAGGGAGTCCGCTTTTAGCTATTATGCCGCCCGCGACTGGAACCAGCTTCCAGAAGAGATCAGATGTGCAAAAACATTAGCCACATTTAAATCCGACTCAAAACTCATCTATTTAGCTGTGCATTTGTTGAATGAGCGCTGTGCTACGTCCCAACTGATTGCACTATGTATAATCAATTTCTATTCTTATCTGTTTTAAATTAATTTAAAAATCACATTTTATATAATTTCCTTGTTGTGATCATTATTATTATTATTTTTAATTCCTCGTTTTTATTATTGTGATTATTATTATTTATTTTTATGACTATTTCACTTCCTTTTATGTAAAGCACTTTGAATTAATTGTGTATGAAATGTGCTATATAAATAAACTTGCCTTGCCTAATGTAAATTTTGATCAATTTAATGCATCTTTGCTGAATAAGTGTATTTATTATTTAAAAAAATATTACTGTTCCCAAACTTTTTGTTAATGTAAGATGAATAAATGTTTTTTTCTCCCCAAAAAAAGGTAGTCCATGCAACTTGTGCACTATATTCCAGGTCTCCTGAAGCCATTCAATACGTTTTTGTGAGGAAGACATATGGATATGCTTTCACTCCATGGAAAAGTGCAATAAATATTTTTATTCCACAAACTGTGTGATATAATGACGAGCAGATCATTTTTAGGTGCCTATGCCTTTAAGAATAACAGAAGTCAATGGGAAGTCTCCATTTAGATAGCTAGATAAACGTGTGTGTGTGTGTGTGTGTGTGTGTGTGTGTGTGTGTGTGTGTGTGTGTGTGTGTGTGTGTGTGTGTGTGTGTGTTAATGACAGTTTGCAGAGCACCAGGATTTTTTAGACAAAAACATCAAGATCAGTTTCCTCTCCGGAGGGCATGGAAGATCTCTCTAACACACACACATACGTGAAAGAAACATCAATTGGTTTCTTGTCTCACGGTCTGGCATCTGTTGTTCTACATGGTTTAGTCACTAATTAACAATTACCTCTGACCACCTCCCCCCCCCCCTACAAACGCAGGGACGGCTCCATCAGCGTGATTGATGACAAACATGCGGAGGGCGGCGGATCACACTGATTGATGACTCACTCGCTCCACATGTTGACCTTGACCCAACCCTGAGGCCTACAACACTAACCGATTCATACAAGCGCCGCTTCACCTTAACAAACTCTATTCTCCTTCCCAGAGGAAGTCGTCCATCTCCCGATGCCTGCCGGAGCGCATCCGACGAGCTCTAGAAATAATATTAACCTGAACAAAAGCAAATCTCACTTAACTCCTGAGCAGATATCGATGGGCATGTTGTGATTCAGATGCGTGTACAGTATGGTGTCTTAACAACCCAAAGAAAAGGAAAAATATCAAATGAGATCTTAATATCTCACGTTGTTGCTCCTAGAAGCAATGAGATTAAATAGAGAGCAAATGAAGAAAATAAAGACTCTTTTTCTTAAGAAAAAGACCCCTGTGATCTCAGAGTTTCACATTCATTTTATATCTCTGAACTCTTTCTATAAGTCAACTTTTGACTCATTTGTTTCTATTTTTTTTCTTCCAAGGAGAAACATCTGAGATGAAGTTGGTACTTAAGCTCTATTCATTTTGCTGAGATAAGCTCTTGACTAGTCTTTTTAAGCAGGTTAAAATACATAGAAAGACATCTCTATAAATCATTTTTTCACAACAAACTAAATTTAATGAATATCTAATTAAACTGAACAGAATATGCTCATTATTTCAGAACAATATTGTTAACTAAAACTAAAAAAAAAAAAAAAATAAAAAAAAAAAAAATAGCTGAGAAAATTAAATGTAAATATTAAATGAAAATTTTATAAAAACTAAATAGAAATAAAAAAAAAATTTAAATGACAAATACACAAAGCAAAATGACTAAAATCTTAATGAAAATACTATAATTGTATATAAATCAACATAAATAAATATGATATATAATATAAAATATTTCAAATTTACCTAAAAAAGGAAAAATTTTCAGCGAATCACTACATTTTGACCTACACAAAATTAATGAATTGCATATGTTTTGGGTGAATTATTACCAAAGTCACCTGCGCTTGACCTCTCCTCAGCAATACCCAACATGAACACATCATTCACTTCTGCGGTTGAATTATTTATTAATATATATAATGTAACCACATTGTTGTTGGTATTATTCTGTCAAAGCGTGTTATTTTAATATAACAGATTTGGCAGGTTTTTTAATGTATTGATGCAAGACTTCCTGAAATGACCTGAACTTCATGCTGCCCTGAACACGTACTCCAACTTCCTCCATTCAGAGAGAGGAATTTCCCCAAATTTACGGTGCGTTTATCAGGCAAAGGATCGCGTACACCCTTTTGGGCAGCAGGGGTCTTTAAAATCCATACTGAATTTAATAGCAACTACCACGAAATTAAACGAATGGAGAGATTAGAAAGATGAGTGTGTGTCTGGCAAGGTCTGCATGTATTGTTATACATGAAAAGTTGTGGCACTATTTTATAGTACAGAAAGTTTTGGCACAAGAGGATATGCAAATGAGTTCCATACACACAATTGTCGAGTTCATATAGTGGCACGCACGCACGCACGCACGCACGCACGCACGCACACGCACACGCACACGCACACGCACACGCACACACACACACACACACACACCAGGTGAATCTATAAAAACAACTCTTCATGCAAAACCTTTTCTGACATACACTACAAAAGAAACATCACACACATCACACAAACATAAGTTTACAACATGATGCATCATGGGATGAGTTCACTGTTTTGATACTGTGACTTACAGGGTCAGGGTGAAAAAATAAGTGTGTGTATTTTTAGTTTGTTTATCTAAACCGCTGGAAAAGCAGGACGACAGACCGTGGAAAAGAAGGACGACAACACCTTCCATTGTGCATGTGCCAACACCTTCCATTGTGCATGGGAAGTCAGTGAATGGGAAGTCAGTGAACAGCAGGGAATTGGGTATGTTTCTATTGGTTTGTTGGGAAAACAAATGCACACACCTATGGTACAAACACGTACACATGAACATAATGATGTTGTGGCAGTGCAACATTATGAAAATGGCAGCACTAACAAGACAAATTCTCTTATTTTGACCTTTAACCTTTGCTACTTTTCATTTCCTTGACCTTTTAGAACGTCTCAGACACATGAACATAATGGTTTTCTCATCGATTGTGGCTGTGTGTGTTTTCTTTGTGAACATTATGAAAATGGCCCTCAAAGGTAAAAACTTATTTTGACCTTTAACCTTTGCTACTTTCACTTGACCTTTAGAAATCAGTCACAGACACATGATGTGTTTTCTCAAGTAATCAGTTCTGTGTGTGTTTTCTTGTTAATTGTCCTTGAAAGGTAAAAATGTTCAAAGCTGTAAATACATTCAAAAGTTTATAATTCAGTTTTGATTATTTGTGTGTATATGTATGTATAAAGCTGCAGACACACACACACACAAACACACAACACACACACATTGTGTGTGTATATGTATGTACACACTGCACACACAACACACACACAATCACACACACACACACACACACACACACACACACACACACACACACACACACACACACACACACACACACACACACACACACACACACACACACACACACACACACACACACACACACACACACACACACACACACACACACACACACACACACACACACACACACACACACACACACGTGCAATATTCATGATCTTGTTACATACTGAAAACTACAAATAAAATAGTCTAATCTAATAACAAATGACTATTTTTCATATAATATTTGTGAGTACTACCATGCTTATTAAGAGTATTACATGGCTACTGTTCCAGTTTCAAAGCGGCCTTAGAAGAAGAGCAGGGAGTTTATTAGGATTTGAAACACACTCACTGTATTAAAATGAGTTTCAGAACACATTCATTCTTTACATCCATCATTCCATCACAAAGAGGACTAAAACTGAGAAAAGACCACCTACACACCTCCTACAGTTTGACGAGCTGAAGATTACAACTCAAAACCTTGCAATCACAGTCCATTGTTACAGGAGAACGACAGAGCGAAACAGAGGGGGAGGAAGAGACAGCGCCTGTCATCACATCAAAGGGATGTTTAAAGGGAACTCGAAGTGAATGATGAGGAAAAGAAATCAAAGACCACCTAAAAACCTCTCTCTTTCTCTAGACATCAGCTCCTTTTCACTCTCTCGTCTTTTCCTGTCTGAGAGGAGGGCGCTGACCTTCCCTGTGTGCTGACAAATCTGTTTTTCTCTGCGATCACCTCCTTTATTCTCGCTGTCTTTCTGTCTTTTGTTGTTCCCCCTTACTCTTACTGCACGTCTATCTCTCTCTCTGTCTTTTTAACCCCCTCTTGATGGAAAATAAAAGATGAATTCAAAGGCAGAAGGAAAGTGAGCGCACGAGAGAAAACAATACAGAAGTTCCAGCAAGATAGCAAACCCCAACACTGATGGTTAAAACACTACAACTAGTCCTGACGCCAAACCGCATTATAGGAAATGACTAACGCAGCGGCACGGTTTAGATGGGACTTTCTTTCCTCTGTGAATCATGTTCAAAAGCATCCCAGTCGCTCTTTTAGAAATCCATTGACAACGAATTCAAGCTTCAAAAAAGGTGTGAAAGTAGCATAAAAGTAGTCAAGGTGGCTTGTACATGACATACCAGGTTTTCTGAAGTCATACAATCACTTTGGGTGAGAAACAAACTCAAAATGTACTTGCTATTTTCCACCAGGTTTAAATATGGGATTTAAGGAAAACATACACAAATATTTTGAATGGCTTTTGAAAACTTGAAATACACAGAACAGGTCATATGGATTAATTAAATATTATTATAATATTACTAATTACTATATACACACAAACATACACAAACAACATTTATATATATATATTTATAGTGAATAGAACAAAAGATGCAAAAGACAATAGTCATATGAGTTACTTTAATACTATTATACAATACAACTATTATAGTATGTTTTTAAATAAATAAATAGATTAAGTGAGTGTGTGTATATAGTATTTTATATATTATATATATATATATACAGAGAGAGAGAGAGAGAGAGAGAGAGAGTATATCATTTTATGATAATTTTATTACAAATTTATATTAATTTATTATACTTTTATAATAGTAAAAAAATATTTTTAAGAATTTTCTGAGTCATCAGATTACAAGAAATTTGAAGGGAATTTTATAGTTTTAAGATTAAAACTTAAATCTCTCACCTTTATTGGTGTATTGGAGACATTTAGTGCAGGAGATTGTCGATAGAAAATACATGCCCTAAATTTGAATGAATTATTCACCACTAGGTTCAAATATGGGATTTTAGGAAAAATTCACAAATCTACTGCATGACTTTTAAACACATGAAATACACAAAACATGTCGGATGGATAATTTTATGCAGATTTTTGTCTCTTAAATTCATTAGAAATATGAAGCTTGCTAAATATTTGCTATTTTGAGAAACATGAGGATGAGTTGGTGATTTGTGTGTGAACTGTCCCTTTAAGACGGCTGAATCAGCGCTGAATTTGACTGAAACGAGAGAGGGAAATTCAGGTCAGCCGAGGCCACACGTCTCCTGTCGTTCCCTTGTAAGACTTCCAGAGAGTCCATTAAGTCTGGTTAATATAAGGGACTGTCAGCGAGCTGCAACATTATATCAATGTTACGGCGTGCCGTCCCTCGCGCTTCTGTCACGCTCCTTTTAGAGAGGGGAGAGAGACAGTCGGAGGTAAAGAACTGAGGGAACAGAACACCATCCAGACCAGAAACAGCTCTCAACACCTCGGTAATAATGTTCGACTCGCACACACAGGACTCTTTCTGTCTGAGGAACCAGGCTGGTCGTCCCGAGCTCTTCAGGCTGAGGTAAACTCTGACCTGTTCCTTTTAGCCTGCTGTGTGTTTAAACCATTCAGGCATGTCGGAACTGGAACATGAAACACAGTTCAACACGACTTTCCCCTCAGCTCAAATAAACGGCATGAGGGGAAAAAAGCAGGAAAGTGATGAAGAAAAGGTGAGAGAGATTGATTCCTTCCTCTCCTGTCCTTTCCTTCATTACCCACATGACATTTTATGGCTCAGAGATTGCTCATTCTTAGCTCAGGAGATGAGATCAAACACATGCTTTCAAATGTAAAAGGCTACAGAAAAGACAATAGCCAAATTAAATTTGTGTATAATACTATTATGTACTCAATTTGCTTATCTCCTTATAGTTTTGCTGACAGGAGAAACAAGAGATAAAATTTGCAGGCCATCCATACATCACTGAGCCAAAAGATACTAAAAAATACTGCATAATTTAATCATAACAAAATATATTTTATTTTATTATTACTTATCCTTGCAGCTTAGGAGCATTTAAGAATCTAATATGCAGTCTACTATTGCTTTTGAAACTCTAAACGAGACACGTGAGATTAATCAGTCGAAATAAGAATCTCAATTTGTTCTCCATTTAATATCATTTCTGTTCAGAAAACACAAATGAGATTTTAAAGATCTATCTATCCTGTGTGTGATCAACAGGTGGCTCTAAACCACACAGAACAAACAGCAGTGTCCCCCATCGGGCCCATATAGAGAGCAGGACCCACGGTCACGACTCCATGGCATCCTGTGGAAGCCCAGCTGTCAAGAGTTTTGATGTCTTAATATATCTCTCCTCTCCAGCTGTCAGCCGAGTGTCAGAGATGGATGAAAGAGTCAGTGACCTCTGACCTGCCCCGGACCTCTTCTTCAGCTCCCCCCGGTGAACCCCCAAAACTCTCACAGAGCCCCGAGACTCGACTGCAATGGCAGATTCCTTTCAGCACAGCGTCAGCTCAACAATAGCATCGACTGCATCCCACAGATACTTTCACATGCACTGCAGCTCCTCAGAGCAAATAAGTAACGCATTACGTTCTGTCCACACTATATCTACCAAAGTAACTTTTCAATCAAATACCATTCATTGATTTTGTATTTAGCAACATATTTTTTATGTTATATAATGTGCAAAAAGTCTTGTTTCACCATTTGTTTAGGTTTTGCTTAATTTTGTATTAATTGAAAGAGTTTTATAATGGTGGGCAAAAGCTTTGTTTAAAGCATGTAATGTGCTTATAGTTTACAGACTTGACCTAAAGATCAGGTATATATATGAGTGAATGGTTCCACTAAGTGGGCCTCAAGTATCACTTTTAGTGTCTAAGCTATTTTAAAAAAACTGTAAATACCAAACATGCCATTTACAGTTTTTTTCAACTGCTTGCACACATTTCCAAAGC
>JAPDDN010000524.1:87500-97484 GCA_027422405.1 Ptychobarbus kaznakovi
TTCCTGTGGGTGTGACCAATTCGATTTCAAATTCCAACTCATGAAATGGAGACAAATGTGTCTAAAATGTGGCTAAGATCACTTGTGCTAGTTTGAGTGTAACATCAGAAGTGTCTTACCCTGACATTGCTCATTCCTTTCCTCGTATCCAGGATTGCACAGGCAATTCCCAATGGGCACCAGCCACTCTCCATCTGCACCGCAGTACATTTTGGGAACCTCCTGCTCCTCCGAATGATTCACGCAGGAGCCGCGCACCTCCACCAGGGACGACGTGTCCGCTCCGGTTACCGTGTCAGGAAACTGCGCAAGGTTCCTCACGGCTAACGGACACTTCTTGTAAAACACATGAACGGAAACCAGCGCGATGCAGGCTCCTACGTCCTGGAAGGCCAGATAAAACCCTGTGTGGCTCAGAACACTGACGTCCCGAACCTCAGTGTTCAGCTTCATGATCCGATCACCAATATCCACCTGCGTGAAGCTCTCGTCCGCCGCCACCGTGTCGATCTTGGCAAAGAGGCTCTCGTGAGCGTAGTGCTCGTTGTCGGAGTCGGACTCGAGGTAGTAGAGGTTGAACGTCTCTTTGCAGGTGCCGATGACGCCGGGCAGGCTGTTACAGTCACGAAGGGTGAATTTGATCTCAATGTAGATGCGCTGGGCCGGGCCACGCCGGATCCAGTGAGTCCTGAGCCAGTTGTTCTGATTGGGCTCCATCACGTTACACACCTGGTATGTTCTGATGGGGATGTTCTTCTCGTCCATGATGCTCACCTCTTCCCACTGCACGAGACAGTTAGAAATTATGAAAATCAAGACCTTCCCAATATCAAATTGAAGTCTTTTTAAAATGCAAAATAGAAACTAAAACTCTGACTAAAATTATGTTGTAAAATTCACAAGTATATTCTGTTAAAATGCTTATCTGGCTATTAATGTAGCTTTTTGAAAACCATGTTATCTTTTTTTCACCCAAACTGTCCTATAAATTTGCATTTCTCTTTCCTAACTATCAATTATTTTTAGACAAGTCTTGTAATGTGTGATAATTGTGTATTCATTGATATGTCTGTGTACAATTCACAAACAAATGGCTCTTTTAAACCGGTTCTTTTAGTGAAACAGAAAGTTAGCAGCAGTTTACAACCATTAACAAACAACTGACTCGAATGATGGGCCAGTTCTTTTAATCAATTCACTCACAAAGTCACAACTTTTTATTTGTTTATTTATTATTATTACAGGGGTCATCGGATGCCCATTTTACACAAGTTGATATGATTATTTAGGGTCTTAATGAAAAGTCTATAACATACTTTGGTTAAAATATCTCAATGCTAGTGTAAAAAACACCTTCTTTACCCTTTCAAAATCAGCTCTGTTTTCAACACGCTGATCTAGTCCATGTTGCTTTAAATCCTAGTAAGCTCTGCTGACTCCGCCCCTCTCTTCCGTGGAGTGACGAGCAGACCATAGATATGTGTAGATTCCCTATTCGACCGCTCCAGATACGTTGACGCGTCAGCCATCTCGCATTCACCATAATAATCAATGAATATTCAAAGATATACAAGAGTGTACCTTGCTGTTGTAGACGCACACAGTCAATGCGCTCAAAGATTCGCAGACCGTTCCAAAAATGGCGGATGTCTTACGTATTGTGGCCCATAGAAACAGTCGATAATGAGGCATCTAGGTATATATTACTAGGGAGCATTCTAAACTTCAGCCGTGAAACTGGCTAACTAGCACATTATTAGGAAAGGCGATTTGCACAGATTCATAAAAACCCTTATACTCACATCTTCTGTAGATAAAGCTGGATCACGAATGATTCGCACGAACATAGATGCATTTATGTAGATCAGGGATCGGCACATTCACTTCAAAATTAAAGTAAAGTTAATCCTCTGCGTCTTCATCGGTTCAGATGTCAGGAGTAAATGACGACTGCTATATTCATTATTACATCCAACAACTAAACACTTCAATCGTTTTGTCATTATTCACTGACCAGCATGTCGTTCCAACTCCATAAAATCTTAGTTCGTCTTCGGAACACAATTTAAGATATTTTAGATAAAAACCGGGAGGCTTTTGACTGTCCCATCGACTGCCAAGTAAATAGCACTGTTGAGGTCCAGAAAAGAATGAAAAGCATCGCCAGGGTAAGTCCATCTGCCATCAGTGGCTCAATCTGAATTTTATGAAGCGACGAGAATACTTTTTGTATGCAAAGAAAATAAAAATAATGTATTTTTTTCAACAAATCATCTCCTCTCTGTCTCTCCTCATCAGCGTAGCACCATTTTGGATATTACCCATCAAATGCACGCAGCGTACGCTCTTCTACATCCGCGCAACAATGTGCCATCAATGTGCCAAATGATCATGATAATAATTAAATTTCACCTGTGAGTTTTTTAACATAACTTTGACATTAAGCATTGTAGGCTATGGCATCATATGTCCTATAATATTTCAATTTTGCACAAGCATAGTACTGAATATGAATGTTTTAAAATGAGTACTTTTGTGTTTATTTGTTTGATTATCCATTCCTCAAAGTACAGTATTAGTATTAATCAGTTATGACAGAACTCCTGAAACTTACTGAAAATGTAAATAATCAGATTCGGCTGATTCAGATTACATGAAAACAGTAATCGCCTGGAAAAATCTTCATCAGAGCATATCTATTAAAAACTGATGACGGCATAAAGCATGAGGCTCATCAGACCCCAAAAAAACAGAAAACAACCAATAATTTAACTAAACAAACATGAGGTCATCCAGAGCCAAAACAGAACTGAACCTTGGGAATCTGTAGAGTAAATATAGATCTAAAACATAACATCTGTTTCAGGCTTGAGAATAAGTTTGCCTGAACTAACCTCAGAAATCACCACTACTCCTCTTCTACTAGCCTCAGATACAATAACAACTCTAGACAGTCATTAATGTTTCACGGCCTACAACACTTCTCAGCTTCTGCTAAACCAGCATTACAGCGTCTGATTGGACTCGCTGAGTTTTCATCATCTAATCAGCACTAATGACTTGTACTAAAGCAAATGAACACCATATAAACACATGCAAATTGAACTGCTGATACCCAAGAGTTTGAATGGGAAATATCACATATTAACTTACACTACCAGTCAAAAGTTTGGAATAATTAAGATTGTTTTATGTTTTTGAAACAAGTCCCAAAGTTGCATTTATTTGAGCAAAAATACAGTAAAACAGTAATATTGTGAAATATTATTACAATTTAACATAACTGATTTCTATGTGAATTTATTTTATAATGTAATTTATTCCCGTGATGCAAAGATTAATTTTACGCATCAGGGCTGCGTTAAGCCCCTAAAAAACGGTGCAAAACGTTTATTAAACGGAAACGGTGGTGCGTTGAACACCCTGTTCTGATGATGCAAGTGTTGAAACTATGGCAGCTGAGAAGGCCATTCTTTTTGTTCTTTTTGAAGAATTTTCGGAGCCTGATGAAATCGGTATAAATACGTGTTTAATACTGCAAATACGCTCTGTGTTACAGTCACTGTCCTTGCCGTCCAGAATGAAACAGAACATCCCAATCGAGTGGAGGCATTTGTGGAGACTGTGGTTCCTAATTATTGTGATCCAACATTTGCCTCGCATTTCAGGATGAAAAGACAAACATTTCAGGTGAAGGATAATCCACTTCTTACCTCCGAGACTGTGTTATGATCTATATGACCTTGTTATTTTTATTGTGAGTATTAGGCTTATCATTGCTGATCACAGTTGTTGTGCTATGATATTGTAATATTTGCCATTATATAATCAGAGGAGTATAGAAAAGTTTATGAAAGTGTCACTCCACAATACAATAGCAAAATATATAAATATGTATAGTATTTTTATGTTACATTAATCAGTGTCTAGCATGCACACCTTCCTAAGGAAAGGATGTGGACCAGAAGACATTGCAATTACTACATGATATTTAGACAGATTTAAAACAGTTCCAGATCTATATTTGTGCTCTTATTATTTCAGTTATTTAGTAAATAAACATGTGCAAACAGTATGCTTGCTCTTGTGAATTTATTTTGATATTAATTACATTCACTTACAAATTCATCATCATCATGTTGATATGCTATGTTTCTATAAAACTCTTATGACAAACATGTCTTCTAATATCTTCAATTGTTGCGTATACCGAGCTGCAGCGGACACATTTGTAAACGACTTCACTTGGACCCATTGTGCGAGCGGTCTCTTTAATACCGCTTGGTTTATATACACGTTGCTGCTGATTGGGCTGACATTTTTGACACACCCACCAAACAAGAGAAAACGCATCTCAAACCCCGTTGCACACCGTTTCCAGGAAACGTTATATAAATATAAACCCAGAAACCGTAGCAAAACGTTGGGCACCGGTGTGAACTTGAACGTGCCCCAGTACTCCAGTCTTCATTGTCACATGATTCTTCAGAAATTATTCTAATATGATTCCATTCTTTTAAATCGTAATAATATCTTACAATATTACACTTAATTGTATTTTTGATCAAATAAATGCATCTTTGGTGAGCACGAGACTCAAAAACTTAATTATTCCAAACTTATGACAATTTGTCCTTTGACCTTTAACTACATGTACATTTATTCATTAATAGACGCTTTTATCCAAAATGATTATAAATGTGCACATATCAGTTAACAGGCACAGACTGATCTACAAATGAACAAATTATTGATTGGTAATTTTTAGAAAGCAAAAAAATCTATTGAAAAATGATTGTGTGTGATATCAGGAGCCAAGGTCCCATTAAGATCATCCTAACGGCCTTGAATAATCTCCAGGAATTATTCACCGTGCGCTAAAACTAATTGAGCATTTGTGAGATAATAAGACTGCCAGGAATCTGGTGTCCGTCAGGGAGCGTGATTGTCTCCGTTCGGCTCGTCCCTTCATCTGTGTAACTACAGAAGCCCAGAGGAGCAGCGCAGAGATAAGAACCCGGAGCTGCCGATAGCGGGACGAGAGGAGAAAGGAGCTAATTGGCCGTATTAAAGTCTGAATACCCGCCCACCGTCCGTGCCAAAGGCCTGTCCATCACGGAGAAGATCACAGAGGGAGAGGAACTCAGGAGCTCAATGAGACTTGGATCGATGCGAAAGGAAGCCGAGCTGCTCCGGAATGAAAGGGAATTCTGTGTGTTTTATTGAATCGCTGATGAGGTTATTTAGATGCACCTGATCTGAAGATGTTAAACGGCTAATTGGTGATGAGGGGCTCCAAACAGCGCAGAAGCATACATTATCGGACAGAACCCACTGACCTCCTCGATTTAAAATCTCTCACACACACACACACACACACACACACACACACACACACACACACACACACACACACACACACACACACACACACACACACACACACACACACACACACACACACACACACACACACACACACACACACTAAAAAACAGACCTTTTCTCTGCCTCCGGGTTGCCAAGTCTCTCCCCCCTACCTCTTTTGAGAGAAAAGGGATAGAGTTTCCTAACAAAGGGCATTTCTGTCTCCCTCAACTATTTAGGAAATTTGACACCCGTCGCTGTAACCTAGCTTTCCAAATTTACATCCCAGAGAAGTGGAGAGGGCAGGCTCACTTGTATTTGCAGGTATTCATACGTGACATTAACATTTTTGGATGCTAAAACAGACGATATCAACACACTGACAGCATTTAAAACGTAAATTATTTTATATATGAGATGCAAACAACCTTCAAGCTCTCTGAAGACTGGAACCAATATTGAGTGAGGGTACACTGAGAAAAATAAAGGTTCCAAAAGGGTTTTTTTAACGGACGCTATAGAGAACTATTTTGGGTTCCTGCCATGGGATAAAAAAATAAAAAAGGTAATTGCAAGTTTTTATCTCTCAATTATGATTTTTTTTTCTCAATTCTGAGAAAATTTGACTTTCCTGAAAAAAGTTTACGTCTCACAGTTTCTGAAAAAAGACTTAAATAAAGGTAACTGCAACTTCTCACAATTCTGACTTTTTTTCCTCACAATTCTGAATTTTTATCTTCTGAAAATTTTGAATTGTGAGAAAAAAGTCTGAATTATAATTGTGAATTATAAACTCAGAAATTGTGAGGAAAGATTCTGAATTGTGAACTCTAAAAAAGAGAGAAAAAAAGTGAGAGAAAAAAAGTCTGAAATGCGAGATAAAAAGTCACCACTACCGTTTGTTTTTTTCATTCTATGACAGAAACCAGGTTCCATATGTTTAAGTGAATACTTTTTAAAAGAACATTTTAATAATCAGAAGAACATTTATGCAATGAAAATGTTCCATGGATGTATAAGTTTCTTTGTGGAAACTTTGATGCCAATAAAGACTCTTAATTTTTAAAAGTGTACCACCAAAGTTTAAAACTTAAACACAATTCCATGGCACTCCTCAGTAAATAATGTCCCAAAAAGCCATTATTAATGGGGAAATTATTTATTAAATGAACTCCAGATGAGTCAAATAAAAATAAACTCACCTGCACTATTCATATGGCTGAATTTGAATTATCATCAAAGCAGAACGGAATAAAACTGTTACAATGTATAATTAGTTACATTTATATCTGCGTAAAATAAAAGTCATGGCATTAAATATCTTTAAATCTGCTCATTTATTAGAAATACAATGCAATTAACTTATGAATTTAATATTAAATGGACCACAGTTGATTTGTAAACATTTGTACATCCTTCAAGGCTTTAGGTTTGAGATACTTTTAGATGTGGCATCTATCTAAGCGTATGTAACTATACGTATGAATACTAATGAGGTGAAGTTGGAGAAAGAGGGACAGAGAGATGGTCTCGACTCACCCCTCCTTCCGTCGGGCTCGCGACCCATGCCAGCTCTCCCTGCACTGATCTGGAATCCAGCAGCGTGACTGAAGGAGAGAAACACAGAGGACTTGAGAATGAGATCACCAAAGCCTGTGCATCTTACCCACGGTGATGAAGCTGATGCTAGGATGAAGGATGAAGGCATAAATCTCTGCAAACGCAGCTGAAAAGTGACAGACAAGCGGCACAGGGGTTTGATCAAGCACTGAACTTAGAAGGAAATTATTGCTAATTATTACAAATAATAATTTGCAAAGTAAATTAATCAAATTAATCAAAATGCAAAGAAAAGTGTGTTGTTTTAATGAAAATTAGGCAAACACCGGTCTGTCTTGCGGCAAGGACTTAAAAAAAGCTCCAGACTCCACAACAAACCTATAATAAGGCTAACAAATCATCTTCAAGGTAATTATAAAGCATTTACAGTTAATTATAAAGCCCTATACATCCTTTATTATGATGTTTGACATTAAATGTAGGCAATTGTTTATATTTCCAGATAACATATTGTTCCATTATTGTGATAAAACTTCCAAATCATTTTAAAGTTAACTAAAGATTTAAGACATTATAATTACTAATTAGGGGAAGGGTAAACAGAATAGTGAATATTTTGTGGCATATCTTTATGAATGAATATTATATAGTTTTTAAGATGTTAAAATGACTAAGTTAACACTGCCTTGCTGTGTGGATAAGTTACATAAATAGTGTGTAACGTTACATTCTGTAACGTTATCCAGAAATCCAAAACTTATAGTCCAAAAAAAGCCTTAGTGATAATGTAGTTAAAATGATAAATAGTCTTCTTTCGTCAGGGTTTTTCTGGAATTGGCCACAGATCGTTACCGTTACTGTTTTCCATGTAACGTTATTTGCTCGAGTTTCACTCAGCGCCCTAAACTTTTCCTCTTTATTCAACCCCCTCTTACCTTCATTCGCCGGATGATTCCTTGGAGCAGACAGACCTGCACAAATCCCCAGGAAAACCGAGGTGAGCGCGTAAATAATCCCGGCCATGAGCGCCATTCGTCCCGTTACTTCTCCGTTATTCCTGTTTATTCCTCGTGCTGCTCCGCGCGACTGATCTGCAGCGCACGAGACACGCACTCCGCGAGCTCTGCTGGAGGGGGCGTGGCATTCTCTAGTGACGTACCTGTCAATCAAGAAAGAGAGCGGTGGTCGCTTATTTAAATTATATATTGCTTAAAATTGTCATTAGTTGTAGAAATTAAGTAGTATTTTTTATGTTTTAATTTAAGGTATTAAAAAATCAGTTTAAATAACAGTGTTTGGAAGTAAACTGCAATATATAAAAAAATAAAAAAATCGCGTTTGGTCTCGTACTGTATCCGCGTCCTTGTGTGTGTGTGCCGCGTGTGTTGTGTGTGTTTATATTGTGATGTGTGTGTGTGTGTGTGTGTTGTTGTGTTGTGTGTGGTGTGTGTGTGTGTGTGTGTGTGTGTGTGGTGTGTGTGTGTGTGTGTGTGTTGTGGTGTGTGTGTGGTGTGTGTGTGTGTGTGTGTGTGTATAATTTATTATTTTATATATATATTTTTTTTTCGAATATACTATGCACTATTTTAATAATTGTTTGATATTTTTAAACATTAATTACAATTACTGTATGTTTAAAATGACGAATAAAATGTTATAATATTCCTACAAAATAAAATAACATGAACAAAATAAACAATAAAATGAGGAATAAAACATATTCATTATTTTTTTTTTTGTACATCATTAAAATGTATTATTGCTATCATTAATATTAATTGCAGTAGTAGTGGTAGTGTTAAGTTAGATCATTTCGAGGCCGCTGAATTATGGACTGATCTTGTGTCGCCATCTAGCGTCCATCTTCTCGACAGAACAAGCAAAATGAAGCATCAAGTCTTTGCCAACAGCGCCAAACAAACCGTGACGCGCTGTCGCTTCATTTCTTGAGAGGGTGACGTGCCTCATCAAGAAGACACACACACAACACACACAAACAATGCGTCGATATTTAGCTGTTTGTGCGGTAAAAAGTCACATTCTCAGGGCATCTGTTTGGACTCAATACAGTATCCTGGGGGTTTACAGCAGCGACCCGCGTCGTTTTATTATTCACCTCTTTTCTTCCGTTTTATACTCATCTCACTATGAAGTGACATGTTCTTATTGATTGAATTCCACCTGACACCTGGTCCTCTCATACAGTGTCTCTCTCTGCTCCTCGGGGCAATATGCTGTGGGAGATGTGGCTGAATCCAATAGTCTCCATGAGTGGAGTCCTGACCTCCATTGAGAGGGTCAGCCAGTAGCGGGTCTCTGGGCAGAGAGAGGCGAAGGGCCCCGGGGCCCCGGGAGCCTGTGGGTGTGGATGAGCACCAGCTGTACCTTCACCACAGGCTCACTGTGTGTGTTCAGGTTTGATTGACAGACTCGTCCTGGATGAAATACATTGAACAGCACCGGACTGACTGACCGGAGCACATTGAGCAGTGAATATATTTCATTAGAGTGGTAGAAGTGGCCTGCAAGACATTTGTTCTTCTCAACTCAAGTTTTAAATAAAACAAATATCATTGGAGTATATTTTTAAAATAATACTAATAATTGAATTCAATGTGTTACTTGCTGTATGTTTGTAATGTTTGAGTGAAAATTGTTTCTACACCAATTTTAGTGAATGACATGAAAAACATGAAAAACATTTGTGTGTGTTTTTGTGTTTGTAGGCAGTACAATTTAAATAGTAATGTATTATTTAAAATAACATTGTTTCACTAACGTGTATATATTTTTATTTTATTAAAAGTGATTATATAATTTATATTTTATAATTATATTTATGGTTTAATATTTAACATTTTGAATATTATTATTATTATTAATAATAATAATAATAATACAGTTACATACATTTTATTTAAATACATAAATAATGTATTATTGTTTTGTTGTGAAACGTAGTATCAGCACTACACTGATAGTTCCACTACAAAAATTTCAGCTCAGAAGAGCTTTTATTTGTCACTTACACAATTAACAGAGTATAATAAGAGGAGT